>VDFB02000015.1:479098112-479235243 GCA_007258455.2 Sequoia sempervirens | reverse complement strand
TATTCAAATTATCTTAAATTGTATGCAAATATGACTTATAAGCATGAATGAATGTATAATTATGATATAATTTCTTTCCTTATGTGGGTTTGAGTGAATTTTGAATGGAATGTTAATGATATTTTCATTCTTCTTTGAGGATTTGTTCAAATGTATGTCTCTATTTCTTCCTTGATTCGAGAAATCAATTAAATACTTAAGTGGAGTTGTAGATTTACAATGATTCACAAGGGATTTGATAAGCAGTTATATATCAGAGATAGTGAGCTTTGTAACACAAGGATGCTATGAGAGTGGGCCATCCCACCAGATTTAAAGGTTATTTCTACATTACTTGTTTTTGTGTGTATGACTCCACTGCCCAATAGACCACACATTGGTTTATTCCTTAATGATTGACCTAAAGGGTTGATCAAATTAATTTTTAGATGACCGACCTTAAGTTAGGATTTCAATTCATCTTAAAATTCATTGATCTTTGTACATGTTTGTGTTAATTAGTCTAATGAATCATTCTTGATGAATGGGTAGCATGTTACTTAGAAAAAAGCCAATTTCATAGTAATTATTGCGCAATTATCTTTCATTCAAGTTGATATCTAAAAATGATGTGTTCTACAAAGCATATTTTCAAATCAACACAATAGGAATACCCTCCTTGGCCCCACAGATCCTAAAGTACAGAAGATATTAGTCATTGACTTGATCTTGTTAGTTGGCTAGTTTTTCCAAGAGTCATGAGCATAGGAATTGGCTATCCCTTAGAAATTTCTTATGTGCAATAGAAAGCAACGAATATAGAGAAAGATAAAGGAGGAAAAACTTGACTTTATCCCATAATTTTTACACAAAAGTGGGCCACCTTGAAAGATAAGGGATGATTCAAGTTAAGGGGAAAGCCCCGATTTGAGAAAAATAGGTTTGGGGAGAGATCCTTGTTATGGAAGAGAAATCTACATCTCAAGCCCCAAAGGAACTAAAAATAAAGTTCTTTGTAAGGTGAAAGAGTAAGGCAATGAAAAATGATGCAATTACTGCTCCTTCCCAACAAGAGGATAAAATACCTCTTTCTCCTGTGCCATAGGTACCACCACCATCTTCCTCGAGGCCAACAAGGATTGAAATTATGGATGATGATGCTCCACCACTACATGCCTCACCACCAAAGGAGCCACCATTAAAGAAATAAAAGGTTGAAGTAACTAGTTTGGTGGAGTATGCTAATGATGAGTTTGATGATGAAAAATTTGGGTATTAGAGTAGGAAATACAACAAGGGACACCCTCTGCACCCACAATGATGGCATGACAACAATTGAGTATGAGGTTAAGTAATGTTGACCTCACTAGGATTAATGGCAAAGATAATGTTTGGGTGAAAGCATGCACAAAATTTATGAATGATGATGCATTTGTGAAGTCTCAATCTTTCATGGAGTTTTCATATCGGGCCAAGATAGGGGAGTGTGTCAGCAAGCTAGGTAAGGGAAGAAGTCTCCATCCAAAGTTTCTTGATGCCACTATTCAAATAGGAGTCTAAAATGACATGAGAACTAAATTTTAGAATTTGACTACAAAAGAGGGAAGAAAATTAGTAAGAAATAGTGGTATCTTATTGTTACCAGCATGGTACTTGGCCTTTGCAATAGATTTTTATACAATAAAGAAGTATTATAGACCTCTTGACAATTCAAAAGAGAAGGATGAAATTTCACAACAAGGATCTGATTTCAATGAGAAATGGGATGCATTAGCAATTTGGTCCCTAGCTCCAAGTACAAGGAAGCCTGATATTACAGAACCTGCATCAAACTATAGTGGAGGCCTGATAATAAAAAGGGTGTCAGAAATATCAGCCCTAGAGGCAACAAATATGTTTGTACATGTTTCCCAATTCAAAAGATCCATAGTGGAATCAGTGACTACAGAAAAGGAAAAGCTCATGATAGAGTGCAATAATTCAATAGTTGGCTTGTGAAGGGTTGAAAAACAAAATATGCAATTATAGAAAATCATAATATTATTAGAGGAGAACTTTCAAAACTTGCAACTAGGAAAGCATGAGTAGACTAGTGTTGACTCCCCTACCACTTCATAAGACGTTGCACCCCCCGAGTATACCCCTGAAGCAAGTTCCTTATAATCAATTGTGTTGTATAACATGGAAACTATAGACACCTAAATTTGGACACTTAACTCATCCAAATTTATCACCTTTCATCTAAGCATCCTCTTATTTGCATTAATTAAGTAATATCGCTATTATTTAATTAATATCCTTAATTCTACCAAATCCCTAAGGTATTTAATTAATAAATAAATACCTTATCTCTTTAATCCCCCTTTTCATAAAATGAATCAAGAAGAATACAACAATTATTTAATTCCTCACATGTCACATCCCTTTTTTTAATCCTAATTATTCTACTAATCTCATCATTAGGGATGTGCACATGTCTAATCCCTAATTAGGATGTGTCACATCCTCCATCTTTTGCAAGTTGGCCTCTAATCTCTCTTAGCCACCTAACCCTCCTCTAATCCTTCATTAACTAGCCTAATCAACCTCTCAAGGAATTTTTAGTTCCTTTTATCCTTCCAAGGAATATTAAATTCCTTTTTCTCTTCCCCATGTGATCTTTGACTTGTCACATCAAGTCACATGCTAAGTCTCTCTAATTTCCCACTTACCTCTAATATGTCATTAATTTGTCTAGTCAGGTACTTGCACAACCTTAAACACTTAATTAGGTCAACCTAATCCCCATGTCATTTATGGAATGTGTCCTAAGTTAACCTTATTAAAGGCTTTCTCCTTTTGGAGAAGGCACTCCATTCCCCATGTGAATTTTTAATTCACATTTAATCCCCCAATGCATTTCAAGGAATTTTAAATTCCTTCTCTCATTCCCATTTGGATATTTTAGAAATTTTTAATTCCTCATATGTCCTCTCACCCACATGGGAACAAGGACCTCCTTTATGAGATCTTGTCCAAATCCCAAGGTACTATGTAATACTTCCATGTCATGTACTCTCCTTCCACCTCACTTACACATCATCTTTCTCAAGCCACTTCACATGCCACATGCCAAGATGTGAGGACTTGTGAGTTCTCAACTCACCATAGCCCTACATCTTGGCTTTGTTGGCTTAATCTCAACCATATATTTCCCTAGAGAACTCAAAATTCTCTATAAATACCCCCTCTTTTCTCTCATTTAAGGAGATCATTGTGCTAGCCAAACTCTTGCAAATTTTTCTCTTGAGCCATACTTAGCCAAATACTTGCATTTGCATCCACTTTCACCCATTTTCCATCCATATCACAATCCAAACTTGCATGTTTTGCCATCAAAGGAGCATACACTATATCAAAGATTGAAGGGCCAACTAAAAGGACAATTCAACAAGGTAAAATGTTTCATTTTGTTTTGTTAAGTTAATTATTTTCCCAATCTTGAGGTGTAGGGTGTTTGTATTTGTTATTTGCACTATTTTGTTTGCTACTTGTTTTCTAACACGTATTTTCAGTTGTTCACAGGAACTATGCCTATTTCAATAATAGATCTAGTACATCAGAGGTACCATAGGCTAAGGAAGATGTTAGTAGGGAGAAGTTTCTCAGAAAGCTAGAGGAGTATAAGGAGAAATGTGGAAATCATGATAGGGAAGTTTTCCCAAGTAATATGAAGATTGTCGAGATAGTCTTGGAGCATCTAAAAAAAGGGGTAAATAACATATTGAATAGCATTCATGATAGCTATTCCTCTATGGTGGCTACTATAAATAATTTTTACAATGATAGGGAAAGGACTATTTCACTTATGGAAACATGGATACCTAGGATGAGAGAATTAATATTGATGTCAATTGGAGCTAAGCAGGATGCTAACCCCCCTAAAAAGTTTAAGCCCACTCTTGCTCTTGTAGGTAAAATTGAGGATTATAGGGGAAACATTGAACCTTTGGAATTCAAAAAAAGGGAACTGGTGAAATCCTTTCATGAATCACATCATGGTCTTCTTCCACCCATTTTAATGGATAACGGTAGGATCAATACTTTACAAGAATGGAGAAAGGAAGTTAATGATGTTATTTTAAAACAAGTTTCTTTGTTTTTCCTTGGGCAAGATATGGATACACTGAAAGGAAATATGGATATGTTGGCTCATGCGAAAATTGTCTTGTTAGAATTTGATAGGAAGGATAATCAAATTGCTACCAAGTATTCACCTTATAGAGAAAAGGCTGATGAGGTCATGAGCTTCAACTAGCCTAAGAGGAATTCATAACATGTAGAAAGAAATACTTGGATGGGCTATTGGATTGATTTAAAATGGTGGGGTGATGGTTTGAAAATTTTGATTTTGAAGTCTGTAATCATAATGAGTAATAGATAGGTAAAAATGCACTACATAGCCTAGATTTAGTATAGATTAGGGTTTTTCTAAAGTATAGAAAATATAGTGCATTTTCTCCAAATTGAATTGATGACGGGGTTGTAGATGTGGACATATTCTTTTGTCCTTTCCTTTCTATTTCTTTCATGCTTTCTTTTATTTTCATTTTATGTGCATGGCCACAATTTTTGAGAAAATTGTTTGAAGATGCCCTTTGGAAGGTGGGACCGGATCTCCAATGACAAATGAAGATTAATTTTTCCTCATGCATATTTCCCACCACCTAGGAACATAGTGTAACTAAAAAAGGAATATTTGTTGTAGCGGTCCAATAAGGTAATTGCAAGTGTGCTTTCTAGTCCAAGGCTTGTTTTGCTCCTTCATTTCTATAAGAAGGAATTCAAGGCCAAAAAGTAGGGATTCATTGTATTAGAATTGACACAATGAATTGTAAAGGAATATTGAGACTATTTTGAGTTTTTCTCTTAGGTTATCAGTCATTTTTTACATATGTAATTTTGATAACAAATATAGTAGATACAATACTGAATGATGTCAACCTCATGGCTATTTTCTCTCCTCTATACTTGTTCTATGAGTCATGAATAATCTAATCAAGAATTGTTTTGTTCATCTCTATTGAATTATAGTAGATGTTTGGTTTTGATTCTTGCTTGTTAATTAAAGGAATTAATGTAAATGCTTGAATGAAATTATTGATTCATATGAATCAGGTGCTAGGATATCCATAAGAAGTAATGGTCTATAGTATAATGTGGATGTGTTGTAATGCAATATATTCCCAACTTACGTAATGTTATATGTGAAAGTGTTATATGGTTGTAAAGGTTAAGATTGACTCAACGTTTAGAATAAGGAACTAGTGTGAGTAAATTATTCATAACATAATTATTGGGTTGGTTCAACAACAAATCACTCTTTATTTTATATACTTTTTCAAATGAGTTACCATTGTAGTTATGTTGAGTTTCATTATTCTCATGCTCCAAGTGTAGTATATTACTAAAATACTTGCCAAACTTGTGATGCACTACATTGTTAAGTAGTTATATGAGAATTATATGTTGTTTACAATGTATTTAAATATTAATCACATAAATTCTTGAGTATACATTGTGGGATCACCCTCTCGGGTTTCATAGAGCCCAAAGTGTAGGAGTGAAAGTTACATTTTATATCATTTTTTTATCATAGTTAGATCTTCACGAGTAATACTTTGCTTCATAGTTGCATTATATGCCATCCTTTGCATCATAGTTTCATTTTAGATTAGCATATTCATAGTTAGCATTTGAGCGTATGGAGTATCATCTTAGTTTTCCATAGTTTGCATTTGAGCATATGTAGAATCATCCCATCTCACTACCATAGTATCTACCTCTAATCATCTAACATCATCATCCATTCATCATAGTATCCATTATCCTTTCCATCGTATAGTTTCATGTAGGAACTTAGTTGGCTTCCATGTTGAATGCTAATCTCATTTATTAAGTTTCATTCTAATAGCCTTTGTGCATATAGAAATATGAGGGCCAAAGGGTTAAAGGAATCTTTAATAATAGAGGACAATGAGACGTTCTTAAAAGATTTCTTTTGTGGAAATTTAGAGTAGCTTCTTTTCTTTGAATCTTTGATATAATTCATTTCATTAAGGTTTGCATTGATTTACTAACTTTCCACATTTCACACACACACACACACACAGGAGTAACCATAGATCAATAAGAACCATTCAAGCAGACATGCAAACTTGTATCTATCTTTATCCAAACACCATGAATAGAGTCTTATCATAGATCTAGACCTACCATGGATTTTTTTTAACATGTAAAACTTGAAAAACCATCTCTATAAATTTTAAATCCACTTAAATATTCAAACATTCACATCAAACATGTGATCTCAATAATGGAATAAGAATATAACTACAAATCCATCACTGAAAAAAAGAGAAAATTATAACCCAACAAGAAAAACAAGTTATTTGGTAGATTATAACATATGAATTATATCATCTCCACAACTTAGAAAGAGTTTATCTGGTGCTTTCATTTAATCAAGGGATAAAACCATAAATCCAACATAAGCACTCAATTTTGTAGTCCAAATAATGGTTTTTTCTCCATGTGATCAAGATGTAAAAATTACCCATCCAACATGAACACCTTCTCACTACACATGAACACAAGGTAAAGGAACAAAACCACCAAAAAATAGGACACACACATATTATCAAACAAGAGCTCAAAGTTACCAAAACATAACCAACTCCATAAAGATCCATAATCACGAGCTTCCCTTGCCCAACATAGATCACATTGACAATATCTATGGATTCCAACCTCACAATTGTGGAAAAAAAAATTAACTCAAAGAACATTCATTTCAGATCCACAAGACTTCCAACAACCTACAATTCCTTCTAAAAAATTCATACAAGCTTTCCAAGCTAAGAAATAAAAAAGAAGGAATACCCAAAACCTAGTTAACCTTCAACTCTAATACCAAATCATGAGAAATAAATAGAGTATAATAAAAATTGTTGAAAAAATAAAATCTCTATCCAAATATGAATTCAATGGATGAGATACAAGGCTTGGAATACAACAACATGAATATATAAGCATTTTCCACACATTATTGCATATACCATAGATCATATCATTTTACATATTAAAATTCATATCACATATCACATTGGCATAAAATAAATCATCATATAGATAACATCATTGCACATCATATCATAGGTTAGCATAATATAGATCTGTTAGTCCTAATCATAACACATACATCATTAGAAATAAATGCATCCATAGGACATTACTGCAAAGCATATAGAAATAAACCAATGCATAAAGGAGAACACAGTACATCACATCAAAATCGTCTCATGTATATCATCAATCATGTTATTGTCATAGTACAAAGAATAAACCGGATCACTATACATATATGTCAATCGGTACAAAATGCCCATCTGGGCTATCAAAAATGAGCCTGTAGGGCACAAAAAAATGTATCATCTAGATCAAGCTCGATCCCTATGAATGCTTCCCTCGCCCCTATCACGGTGACCCTCTAGTGGTCTTTGGCTGGCCCACTCTAAGTACTCTAGGACCCAATCTACTCTGGGTATAGTTTCATGGTAAGCCCGTCAGTAGTACTCTATCTCTCAGATGACATCCCTGTAAGATCACACTAACACTGTACCATGGGAGGAGGAGGTTGTCATACTCTCGATCTGCTATCTGTAGCCTAGCTCTGTAACTACCTGTAGCTCTGCAACCTATCTCTGTTGCATGGCCTGATTCCTCTTAGCCTTGAGCTGCTCTCTCTTAGCCCTTGCCTAGTATCTCTTCGCTGTCACCACCTGAACTTGGGCTTGCAGCTGCAAAATCAAGGTATCCCGTGCATTTTCCTATCCTGCTGGCTGTACTCATGGTTGCTCGTGAGATTGATCCTCACCCTCAGCTCATGGTGGTGGGACTGGTGGATCCTATTTTTGATCCTACATGTGAACATCCCCATGACCTGGTGGGACTAGGGGCACCCTTGGTAGATCCTGTCGAATATCAATCTTCGGTCCTCACCCTCATCCTCTCCCTCTGCCTTTGACCCTGTGCACATCTGGATCCTCACCTGGAATGGTCAATCGAAGTGGAGGTCAGAACTAGTCTCTGTAGGCCTAAGTGGTGCCTGGATTTGCTAAGCCTTGATCATAAGCCCATGGTCAGGCTACCAAGTGCCTGAAGTTGTCAATTGCCTTTGAGGTAGGAATACCATGTCCCCATGACACATGTGTCATGCTGCAAGCAAAACCATCCACATAGTTGTCATCAATCCAATCTTGTGGCTCTTTGAACTGACCCTGTATGTGCCCAAACAGGTACCTCTCGATCATCTTGTGCTCTCACCCCTACATATATCAGTCTTGACGGCAATAAAAGAGCTGATCAACATCATCTACCCATCCTAACCGACCAAGGTATGGATGCCAAGTAAAAACAAGCATCTCGTCTTGGACCAGTGTGTGTGAAGGACACACTACCTCTGTGTCGTTCCATGAGGGCATCCTCTGCCCCCATCAGAATTGGAATGACACGTGGCTAGAACATAAAATGTGCTCCCATGCCTAGACATGAAGTAGTGTCACCCCAGCCCCTAGTGCTCTGCCGTCCATGTATACATACTCATGCAAGTCTCTATAGAGTGAGGCGAGAAGAATAGGCCCCCATGCGAAGTGAACTGGCCTATCTCAGATCATTCACTCCTAGTAATACCCCCAGCTAGGACTGAAATATCACCCTCGTTGGTTTGGGGCAATGAGACCTAAAATGATAGCTGTGACTGCCTATCGGAAGGGAGGTGTTATGACCCTATATCTCTCTAGCTCAATCTATCCCTCACAATAGATAATGTCCCATGTGGCAAGGACCCTGATGTAGGACTCGTGTCCCTCATCCATATCAAAGATCACCCATTAGCCATGAATAGGCAACCATAGAATGTGCCAAACATCCTCCAAAGTGATGGTGGCCTCGCCAGTGGGGAGATAAAATAACGATGTCTCGCTGTGCCACCTCTCGGTCAGCACTCACAACATCCCTAGGTGAATGCACACGGGTGCCACGTACGCAATGTGCCATAATCCCATGACTCCCAGTTGATCCTGGTCCTTGTCACTCAGGTCCCATAGGAAACTCACCAAGTCTCGCGACTAGTGCTCCTGAGAGTAGAGCTCCCTCACCGTGTCTTTCATCAAGGAAGATCAGCGTGTTAAAAATTTTCAAAAATTCCTAGTCAAATGCTCCAAGCTCATCCCCAATGGTACAGTTTGTGATGGCGTCATAGTTTGATTTTACTCAAACTATGATGCTCGAGCTCTAAAAAATGCAAAATGGCACTTCTGCAGCACACTTCCTCCTGCAGCATTGCAGTTTGCATGAAAAGGGTGCTGCCACGGTGCACTTTATCCAAACTGACTCACCAAGCCTGAGCCCAGTGTCAAAGTTTGTAAACATTGAACTGCACCATTGCGGCTCAAAACAACACTGCTACGATGCAAAACAACATTTTTCGGCACAGTTTAAATGCCGAGTGGTGCTATATAGCATTGTTGGAGGCAAGCTCCCCTTTTAAAGCATTAATTATGACATTAAATGAAAAAACTAAGCTTGGGTAAGGGTAACATACCGATGCCCCAATGCCAGGTGGCCACTGGTATGTCCAAACTCAGTCAGTGATGTGCAGGGGAAGCTTTCGTTGCGCCATACCACTAGAGAGTCAGAGCTCAAATCTCAAGATTGCTAGCGGAGGTGTGTGAAAATGATTTGAAGGTGACCCCTCAGGCCCCTTTTAAGCCTAAAAATTAAGGTTTTGGACCCCCAAACTTGTTTTTGTCCATTTGAGGTTTTTTTTTCATCGTTTTATTGCATTTAGACATAGTTTTAGCCTCTCGGACCCCTTTCGGACCTGTTAGGCACATTGTCACCTTTTTTTGTGGGATCACCCAAAAAATTAAAATTTTTGTCCGATCTCTCGAGGGGGCATTATAAAGGCATATTTTCTCTCGCCATGCAGTAGTGGGGAAATTTTTTAAAATATCAAAAAAAATTGGCTTTGATCAAGATCATTTATTCTTTGAACCAACGCAACAAGTACATTGCTTCAAAGAGGGGCAAAATGTAGACATGTAAAATATACTAATTGACATCATGCATCTGATCCTAACTTACTAACATCGCTTCTTCCTAAATCATCCCTCAGTCTAACCATTTAATCAAATCCCCCTATCTAATTAAATTCATCAATATTCCACTCTTGATTAAATAAATCATTTTATCTAACCAAGTCATCTCTTTTGTTAATTAAATCAATCCATTTGATCTAATTATCCCTATTTAATGAAATAATCAATTTACTTGATTAAATCTCTAAAGTCTATCCATTAAACTAAATAAATTAAAACCTTATTTTATTTAATCTAACACTATCTCTTTTAATTAAATAAATCAAAGTCCTTATTTAATTAAATCTCTTGTCATATTCCTCTCTTATTTGATTTAAATAAATCCATAAATTTGAGTCAAATAGGTCACATCATCTAACCTCTCCTATTAAATTAATTAACCCTTGATTAATTTAACCTCATATCATGTCACATCCTCTAGATAATGCAAGTTGCACATGAAAATAGATTTAATTCATTTATTAAATCTCTATTTTCCTCACAAGGCATCTTTTAAATATTCTCTCAATTTGAATTCAAAAATTCCAAGTCAACATGTACATCCAACAAGGAATTTAAAATCTCTTACATGTCCTTTGCCTTGAGCCAAGTTACATTTATTGCATTTTCCCTTCTCTCTTGCATGTCATTTCAACAAATTTGAAATTCAAATATTATGCATTTATTGGCACAAACCCCAAATCTTGCACATCCATCATCCATTCATAGCTTGACAAGTGGCATCATATCATTGGATGAATGTTAGCCCCACATTGCTCAAATTTGGACAACATCCATCTTGAAATTCTATAAATAAAGAGCTCATATCCTCATTTCATCATTCACAATCCAAGCAAAGTTACCATGCTCAAATATCTCTTGAATTTCATCCATTATCACTGAGTCATAGCTAGGTTTTGCAGATTTTTGGCTTGGAGTCTTCATTCTTCATCAACAAAGTGGATCAATCTCTTCAACATTTGAAGCTTGCATCTTAGTAATTTGGAAAGGGCCAATTTTCACATCAAATTGGCACCGATTCCCCCATGGGATCATGAGTTTGCACATTTAAATTAGGATTCAATCTAGTTTATCATTTATATTTTGTTCTTCATTATTTTCTTTCCTATTTTGAATTTGTAAATGGATTTCATGGGGAATCCTTGTTTTGGCTTACAATATCTAACTTGAGGTGTTTATTCTCTTTGTTTTGTAGGTACCAAGGTTGGGGTTCACACACATAGTTATTCATTGTAGAGATTTGTATTTCACATATTTTTAGTGTACATGTGTATATGTATGTACATATATATGTATGTGCATATATATATATGCATATATATGTGGAAATGAAAAAAGTATCCCTCTATATTTTTCCACTTGATGTGGGAATGATTAACATTAAAATGAACCTAATGTCACCCTAATCTAGTGTTGTAATGTGTTTTACACATTCACATTGGATTTAGGGCCCTTTTAAGCTAGATAGACCTAATTTCTCCTTAATTTAATGTTGTAAAGTGTATTTATTTGCACCTTCACATTATGTTTTGAGCCCTCTTGCATTTATGACCCTCATATCATCATTAAGAGGCCCCAAGACCCTATATTATGCATCTCAAGGCTTATTTCAACCGAAATCTTGACATAGACATCAAATAAACTTAATTTCTTAACTCCCCAACATTTTCTCCACTTGGAAAGGCCTGGTGGAACCCATATGCCACCTTGGGCATATGATTCCCATCCACATGGGACCTATACACCACAAGTAGCATATGAGTCCCATTTGGCCCCTTTTTAGGGTTTTGAGTGGGAAATCAGGGTTTTAAGTTCAAATTTCACGAATGTTGGCCTCTACAATGTAATAAATGGTAAGTTGGATGGATTTCCTATATAAAAAGATATCAAGTCATTATTTCACCTAAGAATTCAATAGGCTATCCTAAACATAGGGTTTCATTCGAGTATAAAGTATGATGAAGTGATCATTCCAGTAAAGATATTTGATGTGGTTCACATAACGTCACTTTGAATTTTTCATACCTTTACTTTTACAATGCTAACCCTATCATTCCCAAGGTTATCTTAGCATAATAAGCTACAGTACCAAGTCGCTTCATGACATGGATACATTTCACAATATACATGTAGTATTACTACCTATGCATAGAAATAACATCTTTATCCAAATCCCCATATAGAGTATATAGGAGTATATGGAAACTTCCTTACAAATCATAAATAATATAGATCTTCCATCATCTATCCCATAGACAATGATCTTCCCTTTCATGATCAAGTAATCTATCTATCCTTTCCTTAAGAAATCAATGATAATAGCAATTAATTTTACAATCAAATATATATACAAGGTATGGTGTGATAATAGGTCACAACTCTTGACCTTTCCACTATTTTTCTCCAAAAATTTCAATACCTTATCCTTGTGGTCATGAAATACATGACTTAATTGTAATCATGACTTACGAAGAAGTCTAAAATTCTTCCAAATCGAAAATATTTTCATGATTTTTGTTGGATGGGGTACTTTATCTGAGTCAATCCACTCTCTTCCTTCCCCCCTTAGTATTTTCATGATATTCGATCAACTCAAAGTTGAACTCCTAGTAACATTTGATTTCTCAAAATGATTTAACACTCCTCATTGTTAGCTTTCTATTGCCTTTTTCTTGCCTCCATGGCATGCTTTGAATATACTTATTCCAAAGTTAGATTCATCATTGATCTCTAATCCCATAGATTCAACATTTTGGATCATCCAATAGAATATCTAATGAATAATCAACAACTTTACAAGTTAAGAGGTACTCTAATGTTCCAATTCTCTTTCTAATATCCTTTTTGTGGAGGAATTTCCATAGCCACAAAGCCTCTTTTGTTGATGTACCTTTCAACTTAAAGCATTTTTCCTTACTATTCCAATAATTTTTGACACATAGTGTCACACTATATCTCATTTCATTTTGAAACCTCTAAACATATGTTGGTTTACGTTGACACGTTGGTGAGTTCAATTTATACTCCAACCAATCTATGTACTACCCAAACCTTTGTCAAATCAATACAATTCACCTTTTCAGGCTTCTTTCTTACAATCACATTTCTAAGTGACTTTGTCCCAATACTTGGCGACTTCATAACCTTAAGCACTCAAAACTTGCTTGGTTTATTTTCCTCGTCTTAATTAAAACTCCAAATCGATCTCATCAATTTTGGTTGGTGGAACCATGTCCACTTTATTGATTACTTCATTTCTACCCATTCTAGTATTTTCCCTTATTCCAAGGTACTGTCTCCTTTCTTGCAAGATCTTAACCTTGATAAGAAATTAGATTTAAGTCAAGAGTTCTCCAACCTCTTGGATACCTCGTTCATTGACTAACTACTTCCACTGAAATTTCTAATTTATGCCATTAATGCATACACATCTAGATTCGTGGTATTCTTACTAAATCTAAAATTTCTTGACTCTCTTCACAACTATAGATTGCTACTAATAAAGGGGGTTATCTCATTTCTTCTCATCCCCTTAGAGTCACTTAGCTATTTAGTAGGATGAAGGTGCTTGTTGGCTAATCTTCCTAACATTCCTACATAACCCAATTGCATAATCTTCTACAAATCAAGGGGATATCATAATGAATTGTTGGTTTAGGAGTTATCAAATCCTAGGACAACTCTTATTTAGTCCCAAACTTAAATAAGTTTCCAAGAATCCCATCTTCCTTTATGTTTCTCCTTGTTCTTTTCTCTTGTCATCTTGGCATAAGAAATTTTCAACCATTATCTTTTGACAAGGTTTACGTAGCACTTATGTAATGAGCTCATAGGTTCTAGAGTTGAACCTAGTAGCTCTGATACCACATGTAACAACCTTGGTGTTTTACTCAGTAAAATTTCCAATGTTTCACCTCACATGAATAAACCATGATGTCATATCATAGCAGTATAAATTTTTCATTCCATAATGTAAATTACATGCACATCAAATGAAATAAAACTATTTCCAAACTTCCATTGTATTCAATGGTAATTTCACAAATCTTTCCATTACATAGATGCCATAATTCATGAGTACATCCTTCCATATGAATGGGTACAAGATACAAACATAGCTCCTCTGAGCTTCATAGAAAAAGATATAGATGGTCTAGGATCCGCCTTTCAAAACCTTGGTCTTATGTTGCTTGTTGAGGAGGAGAAGCGTCACTCAAGCACTTTTCTGCCAACCATGAACTCATATGCAGTCCCTTGCACATATCTAATAAGATAGATGGACCTTCCCTTTGATGAAGAGATTGGTTGAGTAACCCTGTATGAAAAACCGCACATACCAGAACTCTTATCACTTTTAACTTTCACCGCAGAAGGTATAATGAAATAAAACCTTGGATATGATACCTTGTAATCTCCATGAGCTTAACTTCAGAACCAAAAGACTAAATCTTGCACTATAGAAGGATGCAAACAAAAACACCATGTCTTTGCTTTAGAGTATATACATGAATGCCTTAGATAAAACATTTGCAACTTTTCTCTGAGTGTGGTACACCAAACTGGCAAGATATCAATGTAGACATATTGAAAACACATTAAGACTTGTGTAACCACCTTTGCATCATACTTAGACATCAAACAAATCCATGCACTGCAATGTTGACTTGCACCTTTAGATATCTCTACACATCAACTATCTCTAAAGCATATAAGATCTTCAACACACTTTTGACATCAATGACAAACAATATTATCAAACAACAACACTAATATACAATACCTTATCGTAGGGATAGATCCCATTTATTCCTTTGGTTATTAGACCCAAAGCATTGGAAATTCACAAATTCAAGTCTAGAGGTGTGGCCATAGCAATTCAATCTATAAATTAGTGCATGTGAGACATAAAGATATTCATTCTCAATCACTTCCACCCCAAATGAAGTAACATGAGAATTGACAACATAGGGTAAGGTTTGCAATCCCTTTCAAGAGCCATAACCATTAGCTTGAGAAACTCTAGCAAAATATTTATGTTTCCTACTTGTATATCTATTGTAGGATAGAGCAATAAAAGCATCGTGGGTGGTCATAGCCATAATAGACTTCCCCAAAGAAACCATACCCTAAAAACACCCACATTTACACCAAGAGAAGAGACTACTTGGGAAAAAGTATTTTTAGGGGAAAGCCTAGAAGAAAGTAGATGCAAATTAGTTGGAAAAAGGGTTGAGGCCATAGAAGAGAGGCCTACAACCATTGAAGAATTAGATCCAAAGATACCCTTGTCAAGTTTGGATACACCCACAACAAAATTGCAAGGGAGCATAGCCTTACTGCGAATCCTAGCTACAAAGACATCACCAGAGTTGAAAGCACATCCCATAAAATTAGGAGGAATTGCCTAGGTGATGGGAGATCTTTTTGTGACAAAAAATGTCATATTTAAGATAATTTGGAAAAGAAAAAAATAGATAACATTATATTTGATAATATTAAATAATATAAAACATATAAATATTTTAAATTTAAACAAATAATTAAAAAAAATACTTTAATAAATTATTTTACTATTATATTTTTGTGAAAACAAAAGTTATATAGAATTGTTTTATAGAATGTCATATGATTTATTAATAATGTTGAATGACTTGTGAAATGTTCTTTTATCGAATATCATATATACTTGAATACAAAACTCCAACCCTCAAAAGATGAGCTAGTCTTTAAAAAGCATGATTATATAATGATACAGAATTTGTTGATGTTATATACTAACTAAAGATGAGCAAACACGTAGAGCTTGCCAAAGCAATAGTGTATTGTTTTCCTATCAAGTTGCATTATTTTATTATTTTATTGTATTCCTAATTATAAAATTTTGTGTTAAAATTCAGCGAATTAATATGACTGATATCCCTGTTCGAAATGTTTTGTGTTCCTGTTCTTTTTTTATTGCCCTGGCCCTCTACAATTATTGATGTGCTTTGTTCTCCTTCTTTTAGATTAAAATATGTCAATTGACCTCACAAACTATTAAATATGCCCAAGTCCTCTTCTTAACCTTTTCAAATAAATGCATAAAAATGATTAAACATATGTATTTAAGTATTAAATAAATGCTTACAATAATTAAATAAATAGAAAAGAATGATGAATATATAATCAAATTTATTTTTATAAATTAAACGTAAAGAATATTAGATGTTTAGTTTTTTAAATAATGATTAAAAATAATTTGACGTTGCATAGAATTTGATTGATTTAATACAAAAAGTAAGTGCTATCAATTTACTTGATATCAAGCCTAAAGTTATATAAATAAAAAACATTTCTTCAATCCTCTTTTGTTTCTATTTCAAATTCTAATGCAAGATTTCTAGGGATTCATTTACAAAACTTATCTTATATCACCTTGATCATAAAAAGTTAATTAATATTCATAATTTCACTTTTATCTTTGCATATTCTATTTTTAATATCTCATCTTAATATAAAATTCCTATTAAACTATCTTATCTATCTTATTAAATAATCTATATAAATAACACAAAGATATATCTTTTCAAAGTTTTTTTACATAAAGTTCATTTCTATTATACTATAAATTACTAATAGTGAATTATTATATATTACTATTAATAAAATATTTATATAATAAATTACACACACATATATATGATAATAATTATATTAACTCTATTATTAAATATGGATTAATATATTATATATTAACTCATAATTTAATATTTATGTATTATCAATAATAATTTATAATTATTAATATTAATCTTATTATTGTATTAATAATATTCAATTATTATATGATATTATTATTATTCTATTATATCATTTATATTTATATTTGTTATCCTCAAATTTAGCGCACTCAATTTGTGGGATAACCCCTACGAAACTTGTTTGTTTTGTAGCCCACATCTTTTAAGCACACACACCAAGAAAAATGTTAGTTGTTTTCGTGTGTGACTTGATCCCTCAAAAATTTATTTTGAGTGATCAAGTTTTTGCTTTTGGAAAAATTACAAAAATTTGTCTTCAAAGTTAGCTTTTTTTTCTAGATATGTAGGGTCGCTAAAATTCAATCCCTCTGCATCTTATTGTTGGTTACATATTGGGATGTAGTCACGCTAAATATTAGCGTGACTACACTCCCTATATCGCACATTTGGCATTAATGAAAGATTAATGCATTTTTATAGAGGGATTTTAATTGGTTTTTAATCAGTTTTTATTTCATTTCATTTTATTTTTTCCCTCTGTGTGCATGCTCCCACCTCTTGTCTGTTCCTCATGTTGTGTTGGTCAAGTTTTTGTTGAATATTTGTTCAAATTTTTGCATTCCTTGTCGTTGTTAGGGTTTTCGAGGTATGTTTGTGTTTTTGTTTTTGTTTTTTATCATTATATTATCTATGTTTTCATTTTAGTTTCTATGATCTCAGTTTAGTTTTTGCATTTTGTTTTTAGGTTTAAATGTGTGTTTTGTGCTCACATTTTTCATAATTTAGGTTTTATTTTCTTGTTATTGTCCTATTGTGTATATTTCTTCAAGGTTTTGACCTCGCACATCACATATTCACACATGTTGGTCAAGGTTTTAATCTTCAAGTGAAACCTTACAAAATGTGAATCCCTTGCTTTTCCTTTCACCATCACAGATCTTCCCATATTCAATTAACATGTAAATGTTGGGAAATATGTATGCATAGTGTATATTAGGGTTTAAATCCCAATTTACACAATCCCTTTTCTCCCTTTTGCAACATGTAACATGAGTTTTTATTCTCACCTTACATGCTTGTTTTATTATCAAAAGATGTAAGTCAAGTTTTAAACCTTGACTTACATCCTTAGCCTAACCTTAATGCCTTGTATGTTCTTGCTAGATTTTCTTCGCAAGTGCATCTTGGTATCTTTACCTACATGCAAGTCGAGGTTTAAACCCCGACCAACACATTAACCATCATTCACCTTCAAAAGATGTAATTCAAGGTTTAAACCTCGACATACATTCTTACCTAATGCACTACAAAAAAAGCAAGTCGAGCTTTAAACCTCAACATGCATCTTTTTACCACATACACATGCAATGTTGAAGTTTTTCTCTGCACTTGCACCTGATTTTACCTACTCATATGTAGGGGTGGGGTTTTTCTCCACCCTTACATCAATTTTTTCTACCCTCATGTAGGGGTGCAAAATTTCTACATCTTTACATATAAACTGATAAATATCCTATAGGGGCAGGATTTTCAGTACCCTTGCATCCCAAGTTTCTTAACTCATGCAAAGTCGTAGCTTTTTCCCACCATTGCACAAAATCTTGACATTTTCTCTAACACTGAGAAAATATGAAATTTATTTTTACAACTTGATCTCTAATGCTTGATCCTTCACCAAGTAAGAAAAATATGAAGTATAAGTACCAAGGGGTATTCCTCATGACCTCTATGACTTCAAATGTTGATGAGATCAAGGACACCAAAATTTTCCATGTTGATATATTTGAGTTTCTTGAAAGAGTGAAAAAGAAGTCATTGGATGCAGGCATGAGATGTATTGTTGAAAGCAATATCCATTTGGTGGCTTCATTCCTCATGTTGACACATAATATTGAGTTCATACTTGCAATAGTAGCTCATTTCCATAAGGAAGACAACTGTCAAAGATATAAATGGGAATATACTCATAAGATTGGATGAAGATTTCTTTGAAAAATTATTCCAATGTCCAAGTATAGATACATATGCTGACCTCACCATTGAGAAATCATAGGCCCACTATGATAGCAATCCAAACATGTGCAAGAAAGCAATCAATACAAAGTGGCTCAAGAATCCTAGGCCAAACATATCTATATGGCCTAAGAGCATTCCTCAAAGTTATTTCATTAAGGAGGTAAATGATTTGAAAACCATCCTAAGTAGAATTAAGGGATTTCTGACTTCTTCCACTTTTCAAGAGTGGATGTATCTTTATATTCATGTCATAAGGAAGATGCAACAACAAATATTCTTGGGAAAGAAAATAAGTGACCCTATCCATTATGATCTTTCTATGGTTAGTACCTCATTGAAGTTATATATGACTTCATACCTAGTTTATGTTGTTGCTTCTAGGCAGATCTTTCTAGTGTTGTTGTCAAAAGGTGACAAAAGGAAAGTTCTAATTTATTAGAATTACTCTCAATTGACCTTGAAGAAAAGTATTCAAAATTTAAAGAGGGTCAATAACGCCTTCTTTGCTTCATACCTATGTATGTTTTATAAAGAAATTGAGAAGAGAAGAGTGTCAAATGTGGCATGGGGGATTGTTAATAAATCTAGTTGTATGTTCCTATGGTTCCCCACTTCTACATATCTAAGAGTTGGATGTATTGATGGATACCCATATGTGCTTCCTAGGTATTTCAGTGACAAGATTGCACTCATGGAGCTATGTAGGAAAGTCATAGTTGTTCACATTAGGTAAGATAAAACACACAAGCTTGGATTCAAGTTTCCTTTAAAAATCAATAGGTACTCCATCACCACATCTCCCAAGGCCAAGGCTATGGAAACAAAGATGGAGTGGGTTACAATGAAGAAATACAGAAGGAGGACTGATTTTGATTATAGAGGAATGAAGGGCGGGCTCAAAAAGAGATACAGTCATGTGAATAGGGTTGAGGATATATGGGAAGATTTCAAGATAGATGAAGACATAAGGAAGCTTGACTATTGTCGGCTTACCTTATATTAGATTGTAAACTTGAATCTACTTGACATTCTTGAAGATATGGAAGATGATGAGAACATCCTTGGTCCAACTTATGAAGGAAATCACATTTTTGAGACCCATTTCCTTCCCATCTAGTGGTCCAAAGAGGATATGATCTCCATTACATAAAGATTCCAATAGATTCTTTCTAACATAAATATTTGGTTACAGGAGAAGGGAATAAAATTGAAGTATTTCAATACTAGATCTGGAGAAGAGGAAACTGAAGGGCCTACTAAAAAGAAGGTTGAGTTAAGAAAAAAGGATAAAAATGATGCGCCAAGTACCAGTAGGACTCCCAAGTTCATTTCACAGTGAAAGGGGGTAAGAGTAAGGTGATTGAAGGGCCATCTACTCTGACTAAAGAACAAGAAGAGGAAAATCTAGATGAAGAAATTCAAGAGTCTCCAGTCACTTCACCACATGATTCCACTCCATAAGACTCTCCTATTTGTTCTTCTCCTATCATTACAATATTTTCTATTCCTACTCCCCCTGCTATTACAAGTGAACAACCTTTTCCTACTACCACCACCATCTTAGTTGCTCCTACTTTTTCAATTCAATCTATTCATTCATCTCCAACTTTTGGGTCTATTTTTGAAAGTCAAAAGGGATAATATCAAAAATGTTTTTGGACCTTTATCTTCTTTTCCAAGTTTTTCCTCTCCTACTGTTGATGTGAATACACAATCTGATTTTGATAAATACATGACCAGTCCTCACAAAATGTATCCAATGTGGAAATTTTGGCTATAGTTTTGACCAACACTCCACCTCTTCTAGCTACCACCATTGTCAGTATAGTACTGTCAACTCAAACTATGGTGGAAGGACTTGAAGTGGGTTCTTATCCTCTTCCCCCTTGGTTGGATTCTCAAACACTAAAGAGGAAGAAGCAAGTTCTCTCTTGATGACTTTGATTTTGGTTAGTTAGTGTTTGTAAAGACCAAATCAACAAAGAAATCCAAAACTCTTTCAACAGTGTTGGTTGAAAAAGCAAGTTACAAGTATGTTGAGGTAGCACAACCTCCTCTTGATAAAACTACAAAGTAATTTTATTTGTAAAAATATTCTATCACCAGGATAGAGTTGGGTAAAAGGACAAATGAGAGTGTGAAGGAAGATGCACAAGCAACATTGACTTCCTTAATTGAGAAGTATGATCAAGAAAAGATTTTCAAAGATCAATTGAGAATCAGGGTTGAACAACTCACTTCAATGATCCATAAGATAAATTAATCATTTGAGTCAATTGATCCCATTGCTACAAGTATAGAGAATCCTACTATTCAGAAGGTCAAGAGGACACATGCATGGGGAAAAGCTATTACATAATGGATTGGCAGGATATTGGCCCAAGGTACACAATTGCTAAAATATTTTGTTGAAAGGATTAGCAATATGGAAAATCTGAAGGAAGAATTGAGCCAAACAATTGAAACTCTATTCCATGCAAGAGAGAGAAAAGTATTGAATCTTGGATGAAAATGAAAGATATCAAGCTTGATGTGTTAGAGGAAATTGGGGTGATTCTCAATAGGAAAATATTCATTGAAATACAAGAAACAATGAACCATAAGAAGGATGTTATCAGTGAGTTGATCAAAGACCTACAAGGAGCTCAAGTGGTAGGTGAATATAGAGGTTTAGATCTCATTTCCAAAATTAAGGAGATACCTTGTCAAGTGCTAGATGAAAATAAAAAAATCCTTCCCATTGATACGATTATCCAAGAGTTCACATCATTGATTCAGAAAGAGATTGAAGATGAAGCTTTTTCTTTAGCTTCTATTGAAAAATTGGTGGACTTTCAAGTAACTTTGGATAACCTAAAAATAATATTGGAAAGGAACAAGAAAGCATGGATCAACATCGAGGACTCAATCACACAAGTACTCAGCTAGCCATACCATAGGACTAGATAATTTAAATGTTTAAATAGAATTGAAGAAATATGAAGACTTCATGGAAAAAAATGACGAAGAGTGAATGAACGTACCTATTCCAGACTTGATTTATTTCCATATTTTTCTCTTTATGTAATTTTTAAATTGTAGATTTGACATATTACATGGCTTTTGTAAATATGCAATTACATGTAAAAATAAACAAGTCTAAATCAAATCAGACTATTGTTGAATAAGTCAAGTTAGTTGTAACTTTCCTTTTTTAGCTCTTGGCTCTCCTCTATATATATGAGGGAGATCTTTTGTAAATAGGACCTTTTATTTTGTGAAGTGAAGCACTTCCCAATTGAAGAGAATTTTGAAACTTTTTTTTTCAGGAGTAAATCAAATTTCAATCAATAAAAGAAGCAAATTCACATCCAATCTTTGCATTGGATCTTCTTTGTTATGTATTGAGATTGTTCTTATGTATTTCTCATTGCATTATCTTATACATGATTGAATAGTAGTGTGATATCATATGTTTAAGAGGGGATTCAAATATGATTTTGTAGACTTTGAGCTGCATTATTATCTTTGAAGATTGTGTTCATGTGTGTGCACTTTGGTGATAATTCAAAGACTTTGGGCTACGGGTTGTTATATGTGTTTTATTGGTCTTTTGGTGGTGTATATTGGAGACTTTGGGCTGCAACATATACCATTTTTTATCGTTTCAAATCATCATAAACAGAAACAAAAAACTTTAGTATTTTATGGGTTTTCTAGCAACTGACATTCACTGGTTTCACTTTGATTATTCTTTCGTTTAATCAAACTAGATATTAGTTATTATTTCTCAAACTAGTACTTTGTAGTGAATTACATGTTTTAATTATTACGAGATATAATTGTGATTTGTGTAAGAGGAAAGCATCTATTCTAAAATAATAGAATAGGATGGATGAAAACACCCATGGTTAATTATTCTAAAATAAGAGAAGAGGTTGGATGAAGCCTCCCCTTTCTAAGAGGAGAGATTTAATTCATTGTAATTGTGGTTGATGTGACCATTTTTTAATCAGTTAGTTGATTACAAAATATTCACCCAATAGTTTTATGGTGACTTTGTTGGGGAAATGAATACACAACCATAGCCTCAAGGTTTTGGTTGATGTATACCAGTTTCTTATTGTGTTAGTAATTATTTATTTTATTGTTGATCTACCTCTCTTTCCAAGTTTTCATTTTGGCATATTGATCCTATGTTTGAATTGCTATACAAACATAAATTTGATCCCTGTCCTCAATAGATGAGATCACCTCTTCAATGCACAAGGAGTTTTCCTCTTGCGAGTGTAAGAACTCCTATTCCAAGTGAAGCTTCTAGTGTTCAAAGGGATTTGTCTATATCAGCATTTCAAATGTTTATTATCCCTCAATTCAACCAAGGAAGAATGACTACTCAGGTTCCTTGGGGTAATGCTTTTGGTCTTTTGAATTTGAAACAACCTATTCATGAACTTCCTCACGACTCACACAATAAAATTTCTAAGTTCTATGGATATGGTAAAAAACACCTTGATGAGCATATTATTCCATTCTATATTGTATGCAAAGTTCTTAGTGTAAAACATGAATATGTATTGGTAAGGTTATTTATTGAAACTCTCCAAGGAGTGGCTACTGATTGATTTTTCAATCTTTTAGCTAGAACTATTACAGATTGGGTAACTATTTGAATCAAATTTGATGAAAGATTCAAGCCTGTTGAAGATGCTCATGCCTTGTTGGCTCAACTCACACAGACGAAGAAGGAATACATGAACCCATGCATGAGTTTGTGGCTGATTCGAACAAATTGAAAACCAGATTTCTAGCTATTTCTCAACCTAAAACTAAAAATTTAAAGTGCTTCTTCATCAATATGTAGTTGCCCAAGGTAAGTTTTCTTCTATGGAGAGGAGTCTTGGCTGCACTTGAAGTTTCTCAAGAGACGGCTAGTGAGGTGGAGGATGATTTAATCCTCATTGGTAAAACAAGGAAAGATTTGAATTGGTCTGGAGGATAGCCCTCTTCGTCATTACCTTCTACAAGAACCATAGATCCCATGGTGCAAAAGCTAGCAAGTGAATTGTTATCTCTTAAGAAGCAAATATCTCAAGGAATGTCTATTCCTTCATGCAATGACATTCCAAGAACTTATCCAAATTCTTCAAATTATCCTACCAATGTTGCAAGGAACCAAAATAGGCTTCTTGCACCACAAGGAAGGCTTGTGCTTGAGGCACCACCTACAAATGCAACAGTGGGATATTATGAATCTGAATAAGAATATCTTCCACAATCAAAATATCTTTTGGAGGATGGTGCCAATCTCTTCTAGGAGGAGGAAGTAGATGTGACTGGTGACTATAACATTTGGTTTTTGAACTATGAAGAAGGAGCTAAGCAAGAAGAGGAAACATATGGTGAAGCTTATGTTTTTTCACTTGCTCACAAAATCAACTTAATAATCAGTAAGGTGAGGGAGTTAAGGCAAAGGATCCCTCACATATGGTAGTCAAAGTCACCAAGAGAGGGACTCCTTTGGAAATCCAACCAAAGAAGACAACGAGAAGTAGATAAGTAAGTACCTCAAATCCTCCCACATCTTCTTCTATACTTAGAACCAGAGACCCAATTCCCAAGTCCCAAAATGAAATTACCCCATCTTCTTTGGTAAATCCTTACCAAGATTTTGACATCATAGACCATGCAAAGAAGAAAAATTCAAATGTTGGAAGCTAAGTATCTTTAGGCCAACCCCAATCAATTCGATAGAATTTCTAAGTTTGTCAACGATAAAGGAACTCATCTTGGCCGAGATTCCTCCTAGAATACCCCTATTTTTTCCAAATCGAGGCCTCCAAATAGTAACTTGGTTTCAAATCTTTCATTTGTCCCTAGAAAATAAGATCCATTTTACATGTCCTTGTTGGTCAATTGTTATAAATTAAGTAGCCACATTATTGATTTGGGTGCTTTCAACAATGTGATGCCAGCCAAAGTGGCTAACACTTTGGGTTTGAACTTGACAAAATAATTTTTGTCAGTGTTTTTCAATGGAAAACAAACAATTTCCCATAATAGGGAAAATTAAAGATGCACAATTTGCAGTTGTTGTATTTCTTGACAAGAAGATTAAAATGATAGTTTTGGTAATTGATGTCCCAACCTCATATGGTATATTGTTGGGACAAAATTCTACAAAGATGTAGGGGTGAAATAAACATGGATTGGTCCAAGGCCAAGATACCTGTCAAGGGTGTTATGAAAAAAATGGTTCCAAAAAGGGAAGCTAATTTTTTTGTAACAAAATATGATGATCCAAGATCTCAGATTGTTTTTTAGTCTTTTGGAATGGGTACTTATTTCTTGCAAACTAATGCATTTTTTGAGTCTTCATACAATGATTCAAGTTAAGAGTAGGTAACTAATGTCTCATCCTCTTCAGAAAAAGAGACCTCAAAATTTGAAATTGTTAGCTTAGGGAGTCCAAATTATTTTTGGACCTTGGAGTTTGATGGTAGTTGTTCTTCCGCAAGATATGGTGTATGGACAGTTTTCATATCCCTGCAAGGAATTTTTTTCCATTTTATTTCAAATTGCAATTCGATAATACTAACAACACTATGGAATATGAGGCCTTGTTGTTGGGAATGAATGTTGCACATGATAAAGGAATTAAAAAAATTCATGCTTAAGGTGATGTTGAGTTAGCTATTTTTCAGGTAAGAAATTTGTACCAAACAAAAAAATGAAAGATTAAGGAATTATCATAATCTTTTTTGGGATTCCATTGAATAATTTGATGTTTTTGACATATTTGGGGTTCTAAGAGAATACAATGATAAGATTGATTCTTTGGCAGTATCAACTACTCTTTTGATTCCTCACAAAGAGAGGATGCATTTTAGTTTGCATTGAAGGTAGAAGAAAGATTGAATAGAAAATTTGAGAGTAAGCAAGAGATAGAGATCATGGTGGAAGGAATGGAGGAAGAAATTATGATGGAAATGAGAAAAATCAGAAATTTGAAGAACAAGCAAACAACAAAAATCAAAAATCAAAAAATTCTTACCATCCCAAAGAGAAAAATTTTAGAGGTAGAGGAAGATCGGGTAGAGGATTTGGATGAGAAGGATTTCAAGGAACCTATTTTCGATGTGGAGAAGAGGGACATAGAGCATATGATTTTCCTCACAATAAATAAAGGACCGATAGGAGACTTCAAAACCATGCTAGAGAAAAAAAATGTGAATGAAGATGTAGATTCATCACACTCTAAAGAAGCCAAAATGGGGGAAAATTTAATGACTAGGCGAGCCCTATTGAATGAAGACAATGTACCATTGCAAAGGAAGAGTTTGTTTAGAACAAGATGAAAATGTGAAGGGAACGTATGTAGTGTGATAATTGATAGTGGAAGTACTGATAATTTGGCTTCCAAAGAGATGGTGAGAAAATTGTAGCTTGAGAGAAGAAGGCACCCACATCCATATCGAATTGCTTGGATTTAAAATGATCAAAAACTTTTGGTTAGGGAGAAAAGTTTTGTCAAATTTAAGATAGGAGATTATTTTGATGAAATTTTATTTGATATTATTCCTATGGATTATTGTCATGTTTTTGTATGAAGACTGTGGTAATCTGATAGGAAAGTCATGTACAATGAATATGCTAACACATACTCATTAACGAAGGATGGAGTAAGACATAAGTTGAATCCATTGAAAGAGGAAATGGGTAAGGTTTGAAGAAATGCAAGGATTTTTGTAGTTGATGATAGGAATTTTTTAGATGGAATGAAGCATGAGAATATTTTTTTATTTCAAAAGATAATCAAGAAAAAGTGGAAGATATTCCTATGGAAGTTATAGATTTTTTGTATGAATTTCATGAGATTATTTCAAATAATGCACCAAAGGGGCTGCCACCTATGAGAAGGATAAGTCACAAAATTGATTTGATATCGGGAGAAAGTTTTCCTAACAAGGAAGCCCACAAAATATCTCCTACAAAGAGTGAAGAGTTGAATTGGCAAGTGCAAGAGTTGTTGCACAAGGGTTTAATTAGAGAGAGCCTAAGTCCATGTGTAGTGCTTGTTGTTTTAGAACCAAAGAAAGGTGGAGAATGGAGAGTGTGCAAGGGCTATAGACAAGATCACAATCAAATACCAGTTTATATTGCCAAGAATGGATGATATCATGGATTTTTTGAGTGGGGCTGAATACTTCACCAAGATTGGTTTGAAGAGTGGCTATAATAAAATCCAAATCAGAGAAGGTGATGAGTGGAAGACAACATTCAAGAATAAGAAAAGTTTGTATGAATGATTGGTCATGCCTTTTGGACTAACCAATGCACCTAATATGTTTATGAGATTGATGAATGAGGTATTGAAAGAGTTTTTGGGAAGATTTTTTATTATTTATCTTCATGACATTTTGATATTTAGTAAGAAATTAGAAGAACATTTGATGCATATCATATTTTTTTTTTAAACTTGAGAGAAGAGAAGTTTCTCATTAACTTGAAGAAGTGAAGCTTTATGAAAAGGAAGTTGGTATACTTGTGGTTTGCTATTTTATGAGAAGGAATCAAGATGGATCTGGAAAAGATGAAAGCTATCTTAGAATGGCCTATGCCTAGAAGTGCTATAGAGGCGAGATCATTTCATAGTTTGGAAAGTTTTTATAGAAAGTTTACTTAGAGGTTTCAGTAGTGTTTTTGCATCACTAAATGAGACCATAAGAGGGGAAAAAAGAGATTTCAGATGGAATATAGGGGCAACAAGAAGTTTTGATTTGTTGAAGACTAAAGTGGTAGAGCAGTATGTTTTAGCACTTCCCAATTTTAGTAGTATTTCAAGTAGATTGTGATGCAAGTGGTAATGCCATTGGAGTTGTTCTAAGTCAAGAAGGTAAACCCATTGCTTACTTTCATGAGAAGTTAAATGATGCAAAAAGGAAATATTCAGTTTATAATCAAGAATTTAATAATATTGTTCAAGCATTAAAAAAGTGGAGACACTATCTTTTTCCTAAGGAGTTTGTTTTGTTTATTGATCATTGAGAACTTCAATATTTGAGTAGTCAAGGGAAGTTAAATCAAAGGAATATGAAATAGGTAGAATTTTTGCAAAGTTACACAAAATTTTTTTAAACATAGAAGTGGGAAGTCTAATAGGGTTGCAAATGCATTAAGTAGAAGACAAGGCTTTCTAACTGAAATGTAGGTTGAAGTTGTTGGATTCAATGAGTTGAAGGAGTCGTATGAAGAGGATTCAAATTTTGGAGAGGATTGGAGGGCTTGCGAAGAGCCTATTGCAGTTGATAGAACCAAGTGGCTGGATTATTTAATCCAAGATGGTCTATTATTCAAAGGTAACAAATTGTGCATTCCCAGAAGTTCAATGAGAATGAATTTGGTTAAGGAAAAATATAGTGGAGGACTTGCAAGACATTTTGGTATTGATAAAACTATAGCACTTGTTGGAGAACAATATTATTGGCCTCAATTGTAGAAAGATATTAGAAAATATGTGCAAATTTGTAGGATTTATCAAGTGGCAAAAGGACTAGTCAACACATGGGTTTATATTAGCCTTTACTGGTACCCGAAAGGCCATGGGAAGAGATTAGTATGGACTTTGTTCTTGGTTTAACAAGGACCCAAAAGGGATATGATTCAATATTTGTGGTGGTAGATAGATTTTCCAATATGGATCATTTCATTCCATTTAAAAAGACTAATGACAATGTGCATGTTGCAGAGTTGTTTTTCAAGGAAGTAGTGAGGCTACATGGTCTACTGAAGAGCATAGTTTCAGATAGAGATACAAATTTTATGGGATACTTTTGGAGGAAATTATGGAAGAAGCTAACAACTGATTTGAAGTTTTTTTCAGCCTACAATCCTCAAATGTATGGGAAAATAGAGGTGGTAAATCGGAGTTGGTGTAATTTGTTGGGATGCCTAGTTGGAGACAAGCCAAAGGGGTGGGATTTGATTCTACCTCAAGTAAAATTTACATATAAAAGCTTGGTGAATAGAAGTACATGTAAATATCCATTCCAAATTGTTTATGGTAGCAACCCAAGAGTTTTTGTATATTTAAAAAGGATTGATAATATTAAAAAGAAAGGGCAGAAGTAGAGGACTTTGGTAGTCATGCACAAAGAGCATACATGAAGAGGTAAGGAAACACATCAATAAAATGAATTGTCAGTATAAATCTAAGTTTGATTTGAAGAGGATAGATAAGGAGTTTTGGGTTGGTGATGAGGTAATGGTGAATATGATAAAAGAAATATTTTCATTTGGTACCTACATCAAGTTGAAAAAGAAGTTTGGGCCTTGAAAAATTGTGAGCTAGCATGATTCAGGTAATGCATATGAAGTAAAGTTTCCAAGTGAGATTAATATTTCACCTATTTTTAATATTTATGATCTAAAATAATTTCATGAGGCTGAAAGTGATGAAGGTACAAAAGTTGAACAATTACATATACCAACACCTACTTCAAAGAAGAAGAAGATAGAGGCAATTTTGGACAACAAGGTGAGTAAGAATACAAGTTATAAGTAGTATTTTAAGTATTTAGTAAAATGGTTTGGGAGAACTATATAAGACTCATCTTTGTTGTTTGAATCTAAGATTAATCACCTTGGTTATCCTCTTGAGAAGTGACAAGGTAACTTTTCTTCTACCATGGGTGTCTAATGCAAGTGCATATGGTTGTCGGCCAAATTGCATCATTTGATTTTTTTCTCAATTTTGATGTGAAATCGTTTTAATTGATATTTTGGAGTATTTTTTATTTTTTCATTTAAAAAAATATGATTAAATAAACTAGATTTTTTTTGGCCTGAAACTTGCATTGGAAAGCATTCCATAATTGATAATTTTTAATAATAAATTGCCAAAAAGCATAAAGGGCATGTGATTCTTGGGAGTTTGGGAATTTGAAATTGTAATTAATGTTACATGAAGCTCTATGCATGATTTGGATTCCTAGGAGGAGTTTAAATTCTAATTTGAATTGTAATTCAAATTGCAGGCATGGAGAAATAATTATGTCAACTAGTGGTGGCCTACCTAGTTGGGAATGGAACAAGCATGCATTGGGGAGTTAGAAAATGAAAATTGATGGCATTATCTGATGCTTCTAGAAGGTGGGCATGGAATTGGATGTGTCTTAGTTGTTGGAGTGGTGTTGGCATGATTTTTTTATTATTGTTTTGTTTGTTTTGATTTTTGAAATTCTAAATTTTGTGGAATGAGTGCTTGGGCATAGCTTTCCTAGGAGAAGCATTTTTCAAGTTTGAATGTGAAATTTGAAGACAAAATATGTGTCAAATACTTTGTGAAATGCATTGGTTTTGTGTTCTTTGATTTCCAAAATATGGTTGCAGGTGCAGGAAGGAGATTGTTAGAAATAAGAGAAAGAATGAAGATATACCTATAGATAATATTGGTGCCTATAGAAATTCATTTAATTTAATTTTTATATGTATTTTTAATACTCAAGGCTTCCTATGTAGTCCCTTTCAATTTGGATGCAATGAATAGAAGTTGCAAGTGCCATTGAGCCAATATAAATTGCATTGTTGCTGCTTTTTGGTGCTTGAGTTAATTTTAATTATCAATTTTTTTTGTGAGTTTGGAATGTTGATAATTGTTTGTAAACTCTCTTGCATTGAGTGCTCTTGCATTAGACACCCAGGGTAATTTGAGAATTGACCTGATCACATATCTAGTATTGAAGGTAAACCAAGATGTTCAAACTCTACCTTAGACAACCATGATGAATCTTCAATAGGCCTTCCCTTCCATTTAACTAGATATTCCTCATATTGACTATTTCTTGTACTTATACCCACACATCTATCTAAGATTTCTTCTATCTCTTCATTCTTTGAAGTAGGCTTCAAGATATTCCATTGTTCTTTTATTGGTCCATCATTTATATCTCCTTCATGATTATCAAATAAGCAATTTTGAACACAAGAGAGATGTTTATCCCACTCAAAAAATATAGGTCATAAGCATTTCTTGAATCATGCCTCTTTAGGATCTTGCATGGTCCAAATTTCTTTATTTTGAAATTGATATATGTTCCCAATGGGGACCTTTTCTTTCCTCACGTGAACCATGACTTCATCTCCAGCCTAGAATTAATTAAATATCCACTTCTGATTTTGCTTAGCCTTATACTATGAATTAATCTTATTCATATGATTTCTTACATCTCTGTGCAATTTCTTTAGGTACTCTATAAAATATTCCAGCTTATCACTTCTCTTTTCCCCTTTCTATATCTTCCTCAACTCAAAATTATTCCTTAGACTACTCCCATATACAATTTGGAATGGGGATTTACTAGTACTTATGTTGATAGAATTTTCGTTAGCAAATTTTTCTTGTGGTAAAATAAAATCCCATCCCTTGGGCTTATCTCCTATTAAGCACCTCAATAGTTTTCCCAAACTCTTACTCACCACCTTTGTTTTTCCATTAATTTGTGGATGGTGTGTGGAACTGAACTTCAAATATAACTTCAAATTTTTCCATAATGTCCTCTAGAAATAACCAATAAATTTGGTATCTCTATTTGAAAATATACTCTTTGGTAGACAATGTAGTCTCACAACCTCTCTAAAATACAACTCTACAATATGAACAAAATAACTAGTCTTATGACAAAAATGATATGTTTCATCTTTTAAAATATGTCAATGACAACAAATATTGAGTCATGTCCTCTTTGTTTCCTTGGTAAACCAAGAAAAAAATACATGATGATATCTTCCCACAACCTCTATCCAATATAGGAAATGGCCTATATAGCCCAATATTTTGACTTACTCCTTTAGCCATTTGACATATTTTGAGACTTTGTACAAACTTCCTCACATCCTACTATAACTATGGATAGTAATAATTCTCATCAACAAGAGCAACAATCTTATCTCGACCAAAGTTTCTAGCCAATCTAGCATTATGTTTATCCTTGATTGGGTTCTCTCTCATATAACTCCCTAGAATGCACAACTAGGTTCCTCTAAACAACATCCCATATTTGACTAAGAAATATAGCCATCTTGTCCTATCCAAATTAACAAGTCAAGCCCTCCATGCCTCAACAAATTTTGTATCTTTAGGCTACAAAATCTTGAGTTCATTAAACCCAACAACCTACACCTTCATCTCTATCAAAAAAAAATTCAATCTACTTAAGGCATATACAAATTTGTTTGACCTTCCACTCCTATGATTCAAAATAAAAGTATAAATCTACAAAAACTCAACCCATTTTAAAATTATTGATCTCGTATGTGTAGAGAATGTGATCATTGAGTAATTCTTGTTTGTGCAAGAGATTTATCAAGATACTTATGAACAACCGAAAGCATGAATTAAAACACATAATGGTTTTTCTTGCCCTACAATAGGTCTGATCACTCTTCCATTAAAATTTGTACCTAAAGAATCAAATGTACCATTCTATCATCCTACCATCAAACCAATTTCATGTGAAGCTAGGCTACTCATGGTTACGCTCCATGAATGTCATCTCATCGATTATTCACAAGTGCATTAAGTTTCCTATTAGGAATGAGATATTTATAGTGCATCATGGTGGGATTTGTCCCTTGTCTTCTTGTGGAAATTTTTCTTCCCGTGGAAGAGGAAGAGGAACCTTTGAATGATTTCATTTAGCCAAGTGCACATAAAAATCCTAAACCAGCTCTAGTCAAGCAGACTACATAAGAACCACCATTCCCTTAGAGATTGGAAGTTTCCAAGCATAAGGAAGATAAAGAGGATACAACTTTTGACATCTTAGATCAGTTGAAGCATATATGTGCCCAGATACCCCTATTTTAGGCCATAAAAGATGTTCTTATATATGGAAAAGAAATCAAGGAAGCATGCCTCTAGAAGCCGGGCAAAAAAGAAAAAGACCCAACTACAGTTCATGTGGTGGGACAACTAGCTGACATCATGCTTGGAAAAGTGATTGTCCCTAAGTACAATGATCAAGGTAGTCCTATGGTAGTAATTGTGATAAATGAGATTCAAATAAAGAATGCTCTGATTGATTTGGGAGCAACAATAAACATAATGATTACGGACATCCTGCAACAACTAAACGTTGCAAGCATGAGATCTACTACTATCCTACAGCTTGTTGATAGCTCTACTATTACACCTGATGGTATAACAGAGGGCCTTTTGGTGATCTTAGACTCTTGGGAATATCCAATAGACTTCATGATTTTTTCTCGTAAAGCTACACTAGGCAGATATCCTATTATTATTGGAAGGCCATGGTTAGCAACAACAGATGCTTATATTGGATGTTGGTCAGGTGACGACCATTTTTGATGGTAGGAACACCAAAAATCTTGTTCTTTATCCTCCTTCTCAATCATCCCATGATGAGGAAAATCCTATATGGCCACATGTTGGTGAAGAGGCCAAGGAAGTTAACTCTGTGGCATAGCTTATGATGTTAGGAAAAAGTACTCTCCTATAGCTTCAAGATGAAGATGAAGTGTTGTCCAACATAATTCAGAATGATTGTGAAGTAGAGGAAGCATAATCCTCTCATACATTTGGTTCTACTAATCTCGTGAAGACACTTATTCCTACTCTTCCTACTTTTCCTATAGCCACTCTTCTTGCAAACAAACTTCCTATAGCCACTCTTCCTGCAGATGAACTTCCTGTAGCAATAGGTATGTTCCATACATGTACATAAAATCAATTTGTAAGAGAATACAAAATTTTAAACATAATTAGCATAATTTATATAACAATAAATTTTAAAATATCATTTATTTTGGTTGTAGTTAGTCATGAAGAGTTTTTATGGTAATTAGTAATAGATAAAATAATCATGTATGATATAATGTGGGTTTACATAATCTTTCTTTTGATATATGAAAGTAAATAATATATTCTTTCTATTTTAAGATATATGTGCTATTGTTAGTAATGACATAGTGTGATGGTTACATTGTCGTGTTGTAGTTCTTGCAATCAAGGTTCAAACCCATACTGAGGTGTTATTGCTAAGTGTTCATATTGAACACGAGGTTCCTCATTTGTAGGCTCACTAATTCATATCTTTGGTTAAAAGTGTTTACTCCCAATATTAAAAATAAATAAATATGTGCTATTTATTTTGCTTAAATTATCAAATCATTATATTTTTATTTTTTATTTTATGTTAGTTTACAAGATTTGTGATCAATTAATATTGAGAAATAATTTACAAATTATTATGGTAAGGTTGCATGAGATTTTGTTGTATTAATTGTATTATATATCTTCTTTCTCACGATAGGGGAATGATGAGTTGGACTCCATTGTGGCTTCCTATTAATATGCCCCATGTTGAATCTCTCAACCACCATCTACATTATTAAATTAGAATTTATAATGGTCAATTTGCTACCTTTATGTGCTATATTTCAAAATAAAATATTTAGCTAAATAGATCTTGGAATATATTGTTGATGATAGTTTTTCTTTTGGTAAGAAAAACACAATTACTAGTATTATATAAATCTAGAGTTGTGAAAATTGATCTATAAATATTTAGTAAGGCTAGATAAAGGGGTTTTGGAAATGTATACAATACCTATATCTTCCTTAATTATTTTCTTTTTATATTGGCAGTTTCACATAAATAAAATATAATGTCCCAAACAATTATTTTGTAAATGTTTGTCATTTAAATTCTAGTCTTAAATAATTAAAACTAAAGCCTTATAAACCCTAAACTATACTATATAAACACAATAGCATTTGTGACTCATGCTATGCTTCAAACTTTATTATTTTATCCTAAAAGACAAACCCTACTTAACTAAAAGACAAAATCTACTTGATTCTATGTAAACTCTAGCAATCAATTTAGATTATTATGTTCACATAAATAACAAAAACCCCTAAGATTATTTTTTGGTCAATAAAAAATATGATAGACAACATATTTAAATGTATTTACTCTAATCCATTAAACCCATATTACAACTAAATTCAAAAAAAGGAAAAATGAATCATAGACCATTTCTTAAATTATATAGGTTTGTAATACATTACAAAATATTGCACACTAGCCACCATTAATTGCACATATAATGCTTATAATATGACCACCTACAACTTAGACAAATAATGCACTGCTAGGCTTTTTTTGTCTATTATTAAAGCTCCCATACAATTTCATGGCAAGACCATTCCTTCGGTCAAGAGGGGTTTCATCATTTGGTGAATGAGGTCTCTTGGTTTTCATCCTTTGACCTCATCTCGTAGATATGCATGTTTTCATCTTCAAATTTGGACACTTGAACATGAGGGCTCACAATGAGTTTTTATACTTTTTTTGTATTTTTTCAAATAATCATTCCATAGAGCCTCTAAATCATTAATACACCTAGAAGGGGCATCAAAATCTGTTGCAATAGCTTCCTACTTATGGTTGGTATGTGCAATGCATTGCCCATACATATTGAGAGTCATTTTCCTTTGACTTGTGCTTGAGATCATGCATACATGTGTAAAAGTGTGTTTGTGAGGCATGGTAGAATGTCCCTTGTGAGCTGAAATAGTCCTAATAAATAATAGCAAGGGGTCCATTAGGGTTTGAAACCATAGCTACTGCATTAATGGTGGTTGAACTCATCTTCCATTTTTGTAAAATTAGAGGTACAAAAGGATTCACTTCCTCAACCTTGAATACAATGTTTGGTGGGTTCCCTTTTGGAAGACATACCATCACTTTGGTAATTAATGAAGCTCTAGACATGTGTAATGATGCAGGTGAAGCATGTGGGTGTGGGGAAGTTTAAATTCCTAACAAAGATTTGTGAAGGAGTCAAGCTTTGGTGGAGAGACAAAGTGGTACAAAAAACTTCGAGGCCTTGTTGGATATATATAAATTTTTGCCAAGAATACATTTGAATAAGTTAAAGAATAAAGTTATTGGAGAATTAAAACCTTGACAGGTGATTTCAAACATTGACAAGTGATTTCAACAAACATCAAATCTCTATTGTGAGAAGATATAACTAAAATACCATGAAAGGATAATCTCATGATAGATAAAATGAAATACATACAATGTTTCAATGTGAGGTCCCAAGAACCACACTCCCATCTTGCAAGACCAATTCTCAACAATGAAAAGAATAGTCTCACGTAGAAAAGAATAGTCTTCTCCCAAAAATATTTACAAATTTTCTCTTTAATTATTTCAAATTCCCTCTCTACATTCTTGACATGCAAACCCTCCATAATTTTCTCTAGAAACCCCTTTACTTGGAAGTTAATTCCCACCATGCATTCCTAACTTCCATTTTACTACTGTGATCTCAACTTTAACAAGTTTACTAATTGAAATGATGGATTTTTCCCTCTTTTCCCAATTGGACACCTAAATTATTCTTTATTAAAATGATATTCTTACATCTTATTCAAAAATAATTTTATTATTAATTAAAATTTAAATCAAACACACATCTATAATCAATATGATATATGAAAACCTAAATTAATCTAACTCACAAAATCAATAATCCATATGAATAAACATAATTCTAATGTATGAATGCATAAAAATAATGTCTTTTAATATCCCACACACAATCATATATGCAAATATAAATACATGATTCTAAGTGGTTTTTTTTTATTCCTTTGAGATAATTCACTTTAAAGACAGATAAATGCCCTCTCCTTGATGATACTCTCTATAGGAGTTGATAGTGAACTCCCAACACCCAAAATCACTTGCAAAACACAAAGATAACTTTTATAAGAAAGTATGAAAATATATTATCTTGCTAGATATTGCTACAATAATGTACAATGATAAATAATTGATCAATTATAGTACACCCATATGATTACAAAGTGTACATGAGGGTGATGCCTCAAAGCTAGTTTACAATTTCTGAGAGATTTTGATTTTTGCTGAAATCACATATTTTTAGAAAATATAATGATTTAAGCCTTAAAATGTTCCATTTAAAGAATTACAATTGAAGAGGGTTTGATCAAACTACCTTAGATCAAACCCCTTTGGATAGAACCCCACTAGTTTCAAACCATACCTATAATAGAGTCTCCTTTACACCTATCAAAATGCTGATAAAAAACCACTTTTGATTTATCTTTTGGGGGATCAAATGAATTCATTTAAAATTGATTTTTTGCAAGTATGTAATCCTTATTATAATTTTCCCAAAAAATATAATTTTAAATAAATTTAATTTTATTATTATATTTATTTTTTATTTCTTGTGAATGTAGGTTTTTCACAAAATCAAGCTCTCTATTCTGCACATGTGGAAAAATAGAAGATATAATTTTTTTTTGAAAAATATGAGTGCACTAGATATTAAAGTCCTTGATCCGACAAAAAAAATAAAATTGAATTTTGATACATACAAAAAGAGTTGTGTTATATAGTCCGCCTATGTGTAAATTATAATTGGTTTGACTTCAAACCTTATTAAGGAAAAAATATTCAATAAAACACTATGAAACCAATTGGAAGCACTAGATATCATAGTTACAAATATAAATTAAAAAAAATTAAAAATTTTATCCTTCATGGAAAAAAATTTATGTGTTATATAGTGAACATTTCTCCTTAAAAATGGTGTTTACTGAAAAAAACTAGTTTTCAAAGGAGATGGAAAAAGAAGTGCAATATAATTCCAAAATTTTTGAAAAAAATATATTTAGAATCTACAGAAAAATTGTCACAAATCATTAGTTTTCATCATCTTCAAATTCCTCATGGTTTAGCCGCTATAGGTGCCCAAAAGTGAAGATTTAGTTAAAAAAATCAGCTCAATATCCAGTTTGGCCAAAAATTGTAAACTAGTATTGTGGGATCACCCATGAGGCCTTGCTTATATAGGAAAGGTGAAATATAGGATTTGTGTAATGCCCCACCAAAGAACTTAGAGAAAAACATGTAAAGTAACAAAATAATAGAACACTTTTTTTAATAAAAAAGATTCGATTACAACAAGTGCACGTAAGAAACATACACACATACATTCTTAGGGTTCCATGAAAATGCTACTTAAAAATTCACAAGTATAACATCACATTTCTAAAAAAAATAAGTAAAGCATAAGGATAAATCATATTTATCCAATCACATAGTAATATTGAAATCAAGTTACATATTCAAGTTACATCAAGTGACATTGTGACAAATCTCATAACAATATAATATCATTACAATAAGTTCACTCATACACATCAAGAGTGTATACAATAAAGATCATAACACAATTTTCAACCTTGTTCATGAGCACACTTAGCGTCCAACTTCATGAACCATGTAGAATTAGGAACCTGCCACAAATACCATATTATCCAAGCACAATAACACCTGTACTGGGGGCCCAATGAAGGATATAAAATGTTCCTCCCAACCACGTGGTACTTGAAGGTACACTTTCTCTATATTAGGAGATAATATTAGGTCCACAAAAATAACAAACAAGAAGACAAAACATAACATTTACATGGCTTGACGTACACATTACGACATCACGATATCTAAGCCACATAATTACAAACAAATCTCCTAGAGGAAACAACATAACAAGAGGTAACTCTACACAAGAGACCACACAACATGCATCAAGAAAAGAGTGTCATCAGATAGTTTATTATAGGTTACCCTAGTGAATCTTCATAGATTACCGACTCTCATTCTGATTTACCTTGGCAATCCCTACTAATTCCTAACTCCTAATCAAATCAAAAAAATGTTTTTTCTAGAGCAAGCTAATTTCATACATAACATTCATACATTTAATCTTTAAGACTTAAAATCAAATAGAAAAGAAAGGAACCTATTAAATCCTACTTACTCAATCAAAGATTCAAAGAAGAATTTTGGATTTTCAACTAACTTTGAATATCATGATCTTCAGACCCAATCCACAATCAAATCACAAAAATTCTTCCAAATTCCTTTTCATAGAGCTTTCAAAAACAAAAATATTGTAAATAAACTTTTTCCAGCCATGCAAAACCTTCTCAGAAAAATTGTCGTGAATCATATTTGTGCAACCCAAAGCTTTTTAATTCATTTTCAATTAACTCAAAGTCATAAGACTTAATGGACAATCGACATGCAATCAAGATTGATCAATTAGTTCCAACTTAAACAATTTACTCAAGATCACAATTTCTAACTTCAAATCAAAATTCTAACTCCAAATTGATATTTATAACTTGTTAAAACAAACTCTTTTAAAATATCTAATTTTCAAACATTTATTTAATTTTGCGCATTAAAATTAACAAATATATTAAATAAATATTATGTTTAATTCAATTTAATAAATCAAATTAAAAAAATCTTTCCAAACAATAATTCCAATTTGCTTATTAAATTAATTAAACACCTATATTTTAATTTAACATTTAAATAAAATTACATTAAATCAAATAAATTAATAAATAAACCATTTAACTAATTAAATGATACACAAACATAACACAAACATGAATGACACAATTATATTCAAACGACCTCACAATGACAAGTGACAACACAAATAATCATCCTCTAAAGGAACAATGGCCAAAGAAGGACTTGACATTATCTCTAAAACAACATGTTTCCATTGGGTCATGGCATGCTCAAACCTGAAAAAGTAGGTGGAGTCGATGCCCAGTACCTACAAATTGCATTAAACAACATTGTCAAACATATTTGCATAAACCAATAGCACATCGTGAAAGAGAGTCGCAACGTAGTAGGATACTCATGAGTAAGTTATGCTACATTGTCTCCTTCACCAAGACTAAAATACAATACTACATCATAAACAACACTAGATACATCATCATAAACACACTAATACTCCGAAACAACATAAAACCATAACACACATAATGTTTATCATAATATCGCCACACAATATAATCAGATAATCAACAATGTATAGATAATGTATCATCAATAACTAAAACTACTATCAACCAAACAAAATCAAACTAAATAAAAGTGCAACAATCGAAGGGACACTACAATTAGAATAGATCATGACAAGTGTCTTAATCCTATGACATGAGATAACTAACATAAAAAAAAAAAAATGACCTAGTACACAAGAACTAAATGACTTAGGATAAGATAAGATAAGGTCTAATGACAACTAAGACTTTTAAAAATATTCTTAGGACCTAAGTAAACTTAACATGTGAGGAGGACCTACTAAGTGAACTAGTTGGGTAAAACACCTTATTCACATCAACACTCTCTTTGTAAAAAGAGAGTGTCTATGTTTTCCTATTACACTCACATAACACCAAAAGGAAAAGTTATTTATCAAACCATAATGTAATATAACTATTTTAATACCTTGTAACTTTGAGTCATAAACATGTCAATTTTCAATATTCACATAATCATTTAATTATTTTCCAAGAATAATAATAGCCATAACTATGAATAATTTTAAGAATGTTCCAATAATTTGGAATTATGTCTATTTTATAATAATTTATAAATGATCTTATTAGCATAATAAACTACTATAATCAATGGAAAATTAGATTTGTTAGATGGTTAGATCAATAACACCAAAATCCAATGAAATAACGAAGCACAAATGAAATAAAATGAAAATAAAAGGAACAATGTTACCAGAAATCTTCATCTTCCATGGTTGACCTTCGTTACACCTAGTTTGCAGCAAGTCAAAGAAGCCCTCAAATTTTGAATTGAGCAACCTAAAGTAATGTCCAAGTCCTATGCAAATGTTGAAGGATTTGATAGAATAATGCCTATGTCTATGAGAATATGAAAAAATACTAAAATGACTATAATGTCTATATTAAAAATGAAGTTGTCGGATCCTGAAATTATGAGCAAAATTGTATTTTATAGAAAACACAATTTTGAGCGGACGGATGAGATTAATTGATGACAAGAACCTAAAATGAAAGGACAAGATTTAATTTGACAATCCCTAATCAGGGTTAGGGAAAAATCCTTAATCGAACGGTCAAAATAATATCTCAGATAATCGGATCGACGATGGAGAATAAATGAGACAAATTAATTAGAAAATAAAGATTTTTAAAAAATCAAGAAGATAAGATTGCCTGATTTGCAAGATTCGAAAAATCAAAGAGATAAGATTTGGACTGAAGATCAGATTTGGAAAATAAAAATCTACGATTACTTGATTTTTGGAAGATTAGTTACTAATTTGAATTAAATTAATTCAAATTATGGATTTTATGAGACAATAAATAATCTTTTTCAGATTATTTACCAAAAGGGATTGACAGTTAAGATTGTGATGACATTTTAAATAATTTAATTTATTTAAAATGAGAAGAATATTAATTGGCCATTAAATAATTAAATTAATTATTTAATTTAGCAGATAAAACTAACTAATTAAATAAATTAATCAATTTATTTAATTAAGACAATCAGTGACATATTAAATAAATAAATATAATTCATTTATTTAATAATCGGGAAGAATTAAATGCCGAAAGGGAAATTAAATAAATTAAGAAATTTATTTAATTAAAGGAAGACTTAGACAATTAATGACATATTTAACAAATAAATAAAATTTATTTATTTAATAATCATGAAGAATCAAATGATATGAATTAATTAAATAATTATGAACTATTTAATCAATAGTCGAATGTGGACCAAGGGCATAATTAAATGTATTAGTTATGATAGGACGAAAGTGGTAAAAATGAAGCTTGCAAGCCTAGGTCATTAGTAGGTGTCTACATTTTGCCCATCTTTGTCATAATGTTGTTTGTCTCATTGTGACAAAGAAATAAGTCAAAAAATGCCCCAGTGCAAAATAAGATGAGGAAGAATGACGAGGAGGGTTGCGATATGCCCCCTCGAGAGGATAGACAGGATCCAAGAACATGGGTGTGCTCTCAAAATTAATAAGAAGACTAGAATATGAAGAGACAAAGAAATGTTATTGCAAAAGATATGGATGATGATATGGATGCAATTCCTATATGAGATGAGTGAGAGAAGATGACAAGACTAAAGGAGATGCATGTTAGTTCCTAGACCAAATCCTTCAAAACATTGCCATAGGACTTTAATATTTATTGCTATTAATCATCATTGGGCAGTAAAAATGACACAAATGGACAATAAACACCATGATATGACGTAGACCAAGGTGTGCAAGGTCATCTACTTGACAAATAGATAGTCACAGACAAGGAATGTTGTAACTCATACTAAGGGTGAAGTTGCCCTAGTCTTTTTGTCAAGACAATCCATAGATAGCAGTCAAAGAAAATAAAATAGGCTAGGAGACGTCATCGCACCTCTAAATCCTTCATGGGACATCCTCGAGGTAGCTAGTAACATGACCAAAAGGACAAGACAGTAAAAATATAAGACAAAATAGCTAAGATAGTCAAAATATAAGACAAGATAGACCAGAAAAATTAACACCCATTTAATTTTGTTTGCCAATGTTTGTTTTCCAAAAATTGATTTCTTGTCAGTTTGACAGTTTTGATAGTTTAAGAGCTTTTCCAATTTGACAGTGTTGACAGTTTGACAGGGCCTATTATCAGGAAGGACATATCCTAAAAAGGAAAAGGACATTTTGACAAGGTCTAACTCCAAGAAGGACACATCTTGAAGAGGGCCAAAGAGTGACGAGACTGGCATTGTTTTGAGTAATATGTTTTGGCAAGTTGACTAATGTTGACTGTATGATTGATTGGATTGTGTTGTCTAATTTTGACCAATTTCGATATTGATGTTTTGAATGATTGTCTTGTGTCCGAGTTTGACTATGTTTGACGTATTTGACCGATGTGACGATTGTGACAAATGCCATGATTTTATTTGGACCTACCTAAAAGGACTAACCTAATGTCTCAGGGACTCATCGACTGATGGCCTTGCCTACATAGCAAATGCACAAAGACAATGTAGTTCAACAATGACATGGACTGACTAACATGACTGACTTTGACTCCATTTTTAGGATTTTGACATTGATTTGGATGTTTTTGGGTTTTTCTTTAGGATGTTTTATGATTTTTTTTTCTTTTTTTAGGACATTTTATGATGTTTTTGGTCTTTCTTAGGACATTTTATGATTTTTTTGTCTTTCTTCAGGACATTTTGTGATGCTTTTGTCTTTTTTTAGACATTTTATGATGTTTTTGTCTTTTGACATTTAAGAGGATCGTGACAAATGCATATGACTGATTCCTACACATGAGAATCCAAGGAGAAACATGATTGTGCCCCTAGTCAAGCTGAATACCAATTAATAAGTGATGACAACGTTGTTTGACGTGGGAAGGACACATCCCGAAACAATGTGAGGACAACGACGATAATGTGACTAAAGTATCGAGGTCTACAGCCAGGGCCAAGAACAAAGTCAAGTAATTGTTTTGGATAATGTGCTTGTATGAATTGGACTCATTGCATTTGGAATGACTTGGTTAGGGCTAGATGGGATGATGGAGTTTCCTTAGACCATTTGACAAGGGAAAGCCAAGATAGGTGACATACATGAAAGGATGAGAGGTGGCCTTGGTAAAAGACAGGAGACATGAGACTAAGGGAATGTTATATGATTTTCAAGGACTATGCCATATAAGGACAATAAGACTATGATGGTCGATGACATGATGTTTCGTGAATTGTGTATGACCGAAGGATAGACATGTCAAGAGTTTTCCCAAAGCATGATTTATGTGTGTCAGTTTTATGTCAAGACGAGGTAAGTGGGAAAATGGACAGAAATGATAGGGCTTAGATGGATGTCAATTTCATGAGGAAGGCATGGGAAATGAGACGACTTGCCCCCAAGTGTAAGAGTCCACATAAACCATTTATTTTACACATGACGCCTGTTTGCCAGGTTTTCATCATGGTACTTATCTAGGGTGCCTGTTTTCCAGGTTTTCACCATTGGATGAAATTTTTCTCTTTACTATTTTCTTGACTTTTTGATTTTTTTAGTGTCACTAAGACGCCTGTTTGCCAAGTTTTCATCAGAGTGATGATTTTTTAGTTTTTAATTTTTTTTGTATTTCTAATTTTGTGGATAGCCTGGATGCTTTAGATAACCACTGACTATTCTGAATCCACTGATGGTGCCGATGTAGAGATTGGTGCCATGATATGCCAATAATGACCTTGTTGAAGGAGTTGTCTTGTCAGGATCGTAGCACTTGTATACAACTGATCAATGTCATTGTGATCCTTTCTAATACTAGAGTTGGCCTTATCAAAATACGCACATCGCAATAGAGTGCCATGAGAGTCCTTGCGGTAAAGAGTTGCTGCCAAGATGTGACGGATTTGTGACGTGGATTTTTGGACTTTAGGTGAGATGTAGGATTATGACAGATGATGGTGGACATGGAAAGGTTGTTTGGACGTTTGGATGAATCACTTTTTATTTTCCAAACTTGGGATGGTGGATGATGGATTTTGGAGGGATGGTGTTTGGAACCAACACTTTTATATGTCTTGATTGATGACCATTTTGAAGGAGGTGGACATGTGTTATATGTGGGAGTCCTCTTGTCTTGTGGCTCCACATTGTGATTGACTTTTGTATTTGACTTGGTGTCTTTGTTTGATCCATCTTTCTTTGGGATCCATTTTAATTTCATTTGTCCACTTTTCCTTTTGTTTGATTCAATGGCCTTGGACATTTGATTTTGATCTTTTGATTTGTAAGAATTTTTTTTTTGTTGGTCCCAAAGGGGAGGTTGATTCATGATAGAATGATGGTTCATGGTGTGGGTGGAGGGGGTGTTGGCAGCAATCTTATGACAAGGATTTCTCATGGACTCCATTTTGACATTTGTATCTGACAAGGTTGCCCCCAGTAACGAGGAGGTAGGTACCATTAACATCGTTTGATTTGTTGTCTAAAGAATAGCCAAGACCTTGATGTCTATAATTTTCCTGAAGTTGTATTGGTTCTAGAATTCCTTGCTTGTGTATGCCTAGTCCTTTGCCTTGATATTGCATGCTTTGACAGTTTCTATTTGCGATAGAGTATTTATTGTTTTGAAAGCAAGATGCTAACCCATCATGATTTCTATGGATACTGTCACTTGTAATATTTTCATCTGCAAGAAAGCCTACTCTGACAAAGATAGATGACCCTAGTTGATAAAGTGTCTTAGCTTCATTTTCTTGTTTGACATAGTCCTGACTGATATCTTTGGTCTGATCTTGTGACATGTCAAGTTCAGATGATTTTGTTGGTACTTCCAAGTCAATGTCAAAGCCATCATTATGTTTAGTGTCATAGAGTCCAATGATTTTAGCTATAGCTTGATCATATGCAAGCATGTCCCTAGTGGAAGATTCTTGTTCTGGAGGAATATCGTCTATGTGTCCCATGAAGGAAAGTGTCAATAGTCGAGGCTTGTATAGGGTCATCAAGTGTTTGATCATGAATGGTGTAAAGGTCAAGGAGTGGATCATTTTGGACTTCTTGGTCAATGGTAGGGTCTTGCTCGAAGATGGGGTTGTCATGGATTATATAGTCGAAAATAGAGCCGTTGTCAAGTAGAGATGTGTTCTGGATGTCATGATTGTCTTGAAGGACTTCATGGATGGACTGAAAGATAGGGTCATTGGATGAACTACCTTGTTCTTGACATGAGGGGGACATTATAAGGTCATTCTTTGGGCTTTCATTTTGACATGTATCCTCAAGTGTAGATGATGGGATGTGACTTTGAGTAATGACATAATTTTCATGATTAGATGTGGCTTGTGAGGGGATGACTTGAAAATGATTAATGGATGAAGGACTAGCATAGGACATGGAGACTTGGGTTGGATATGCCATGGAGTCTTGGACTGGATTAACTATTGAAGGACAAGGATATGACATGGAGACTTCAACTGGATTGGTGTAAGGTTGATTGAAATAGGACATGGAGACTTGGACTGGATTAGTATGGTATGATGTGGGGACTTAACATGAGTTGGTAGATGGTTGATAAGGGATGTAGACTTGGATGGGATTAATAGGTGAAGGGTTAGAATATGACATGGAGGTTTGGAATGGACTATTGGACAATTGGCTTCCCTTGTCAAGGTTAGGATAAGGGTGATAAGTGGATGTTTGTTGTGAATTAATGGTAGGATTTGTGTCAAGTGACTGTTGATTGTGAGGGTAGATAGATGGTGGAAAAGTATTTATGTCAAAGCCTTGTGGTAACATAGCCCCTTCATCCAAAAGCATGGCTAGATACCTTTGAGGGTCATGTAAGACTTATTTTTTTACAAAGGAGAATATATCAGGATTTTGTGTTGCAGCTTCTATGTCTTTCCAACATACTTGTCCATTTTGGTCTCTTAGTATGAATGGTTCATAAATTTTTTGTGATGAAGATGGCATGTTCATGGAAGATTGCATGTTCATGTTGTGGAATGGATTGGAAAAATTCCAATGTCGGCTTGTGTCATAAGTGTTATTGTCGATGTTGGGATTGGAAACTTGTCCAAAGTTTGCCATTTGTTGTTGTTGTCTTTGAAGCCTAGTCTCAACCATAGAAGGGAATTGCTCAAATGAGAATGATGAGAATGACAACTAAATGCAAGATTGACACTAGCCTATGTTTTTCAGATTTTTTTTTTTTGGATAAAGGATGGCAATGCAAGACTATGTTTTTGGATTTTTGACAATAAGGGATGCAATATGACAATGTTGTCTAAAGAAAATGACTAATGCCAAAGGACAATGAAGACTAAGATGACAAGTTATGTCACTAATTTTTTTATATTTTTGGAATAAAGGATGACAATGCAAGAAAGTGATGATGACCTAAAATGACAATGTTGACTCAAAGTTTACCAATGCAAGATTTAAGATGACAAGTATTTTTGTATTTTTAGAATAGGGTATGCAAGATACAAACTAGGACTAATGTGACTTGGAAAAAGGAAGTACCTAAGTACTCTAAGCGCAATCATTTCTTTCTAATTGGAAATACCAATGGACTTGAAAATGACAAGGATGACAAAGGACAAGTGAATTTTCTGAACTAGACTAATGAGTTGGAAAAATTTCACCAAAAGGACAATGACTAGGAGAATGATGACACAGTCCAAGGGTAATCAAATTTTGAAAGTAAATATTTTGCAAAGTATGACAAGGTTAACCTAAACCAAGGTATGGAAGATGACAACCTATGGTCAAACTAATGTCAAAAGACTATGACTATGACACCTAAGGGCTGAAATGACAATTGAAAAATCTATACCTAAAGGTTCCAATGCAAGATGATGGAAAAATAGTGCAACCTTTGAGCAATTTTAGGATAATTTTTTACAGAGACTTGTTGAGGACAGTAAATTGATTTTCTAAGTCTGTGTTTGAAAAATAGAAATGTTGAAAATTTGACCTTTTAGTGTTGAATTTTTTGTTTAGAACTGTGATGAAACTAGAAAGCACTTGACAAACACAGTGTTTTGAATGTAAGCAATCACACATAAGACAAGCACAATCCTAAAAGGCCAATAGGCCAAGGGTTTGTATACTTGGTATAGCCCACTGATATACCCCAGATTGGTGATAAACACCTTTCCTTCTCGAGAGCGGATAGCTTAGAATTTTAGTGGCATTGGCTCCCCTCCACGGCTCATTAATGTCATTCGAGCACACCAAATTCGGATTCTTGGGTAGTGACTTCCCAAGAATTGCTATCTCTACTCAAGGGGATCAGTAGTGAGTGTCTTCGGGCATGATACTATACCCTGCACTATACCAAGCAAGGGACAAAGAACGGTTGGACACTAAGACAATAAGTTTTTGATTCGGGCATTCCATTCGTGGGGCATGATCCATGCGGTGAGAGTCCCCTTTCGGATCCATCTCATCGGAACCACACTCGTGATTCTTGGGCTTTCCCCAAGAACCCACTTTTATATACTGGCTAGAAGTCCCTCGGTGTCAGGGTGCTACCAGTCTAAGTCATCCTAGGGTGAGTACCTTTTTCCACCAGAATAGGCCCAAGTTCTAGAGTCAGTAACCGTTTCTCTTACACCCAGGATCGCACGAATGCGTAAGGGGAGAGGATACTCCGATATACCAAATCATGAAGGGTAATTAACAAATAAAGATGGGTCTAGTTTTCTGATCACGAGGTTTTCACCAAGTGAGAGCATACTCACCTACCATCTTGCAAGCACAATCAAACAAAGAAGACATGTGTTCTTTTTATATGTACCAAAATCAAATGTTTGCTAATCTATGAAAGAAAAACAAGCACAATGTTTGTTTATCTTGTCTTCGACATTCAAACCTGCAAAAAAAAGATTATTAGTTCCTTATACAATGGTCTTCGACACACGAATAGTAACCGCCACACGCTATAAACGAAGATTAGTCACAACTATTAGAGAGTTAGCTAGTCACAACAAATCTGATTTTTAGAAAAAATTTTGATAGTAAAATTTAAAATACAGAGAATAAATTCTATCTAAAATCTCAACAGGTTTCCAAAAAATTAAATAAATTAGAAAAATTTGTTGTTTTGCACCTGAAATTATTTTTTTATGAACAATCATAAAAAAATTATAGAAAATACAAACCAGCTCTAAAAATTCTGATTTTTTTACTGAAGTTGTCTGATATCATCCAAAATCTGAAAAAAAAAATTGTGATCAGATCTACAACCATTGAAGAGATATAAGCCAATCTTTGTTAAACCCCAATTTCCAACAATCTATTTTTTGACTAATAATTGCACATCCAAATTTAAAAACTAAAGAGTATTCCCCTGCTAAAATTCAAAAATATTTCCAGAAATCTAAAAATATCTAAAAAATTCAATTATTTTCTCCCGAAATTATTATTATTTTTTTAAATGAAAAACCAATCCAAAAAATCTGATTTTTGGAGTGAAGGTGCCTGATGTTGTCCCCAAGTTGCAAAAAAAAATTCATGAGAAAATACATAGCTGTTTGAAAGTTATGGTTGAATCTTTGGCTTTGTCCACAATGATGTCAAACCTGCAACAAAAACCAAACAAGCCCTGCAACAAGAAGAAACCAACTCCAAAAATAGTTTTTTATTTGTCCAATCACGTCGGGTTCACCAATGTAATCAATGGAAAATTAGATTTGTTAGATGGTTAGATCAATAACACTAAAATCCAATGAAATAACGAAGCATAAAGGAAATAAAATGAAAATAAAAGGAACAATGTTACCAAAAATCTTCATCTTCCATGGTTGACCTTCGTTACACCTAGTTTGCAGCAAGTCAATGAGCCCTCAAATTTTGAATTGAGCAACCTAAAGTAATGTCCAAGTCCTATGCAAATGTTGAAGGATTTGATAGAATAATGCCTATGTCTATGACAATATGAAAACAATACTAAAATGATTATAATGCCTATATTAAAAATGAAGTTGTCGGATCCCGAAATTATGAGCAAAATTGTCTTTTATAGAAAACACAATTTTGAGAGCACGGATGAGATTAATTGATGACAAGAACCTAAAACGAAAGAACAAGATTTAATTTGACAATCCCTAATTAGGGTTAGGGAAAAATCCTTAATCGAACGGTCAAAATAATATCTCAGATAATCAGATCGACGGTGGAGAATAAATGAGACAAATTAATTAGAAAATAAAGATTTTTAAAAAATCAAGAAGATAAGATTGCCTGATTTGCAAGATTCAAAAAATCAAAGAGATAAGATTTGGACTAAAGATCAGATTTGGAAAATCAAGAATATGCCCGATTACTTGATTTTTGGAAGATTAGTTACTAATTTGAATTAAATTAATTCAAATTATGGATTTTATGAGACAATAAATAATCTTTCTCAGATTATTTACCAAAAGGGACTGACAGTTAAGATTGTGATGACATTTTAAATAATTTAATTTATTTAAAATGAGAAGAATATTAATTGGCCATTAAATAATTAAATTTAATTATTTAATTTAGCAGATAAGACTAACTAATTAAATAAATTAATCAATTTATTTAATTAAGACAATCAGTGACGTATTAAATAAATAAATATATTTCATTTATTTAATAATCGGGAAGAATTAAATGCCGAAAGGGAAATTAAATAAATTAAGAAATTTATTTAATTGAAGGAAGACTTAGACAATTAATGACGTATTTAATAAATAAATAAAATTTATTTATTTAATAATCATGAAGAATCAAAGGACATGAATTAATTAAATAATTATGAACTATTTAATCAATAGTCGAATGTGGACCAAGGACATAATTAAATGTATTAGTTATGCTAGGATGAAAGTGCTTTTTGAAAACATCGGGATGCATCCGATGCGTCACGACGCATCTGCTGACATAAGCACATTTGACAATCGAACGACGCATTCGATCCTACATGCCACATTTGACAACTAGAACGATGCATATGCCCTCAAGTCGCATATGTCCTGGTAAAATTTTTGATAGTTTTGCCATTCTGATTTTTGGATTTTTGGGTCTTTCTGGTTTTCTTTTTTTTTTTCTATGTTTTTATTCCTACATGTTAACTAGATTAGATTTTTTTTGTGTTTCTAATATTTTCTTGTAGCGTGTGGTGATCCCCATTAGTGTGTCGAAGACCATTGCTTAAAGAGACTACTAATTCATTATTTGCAGATTCACATGTCAAAGAAGGAATACAAACGTTGTGCTTGTTTTTTGTAGAGTAGCAAACATTTGAATTTGGTTCCTATAAAAAGAACTCATGTCTTCTATGATTGATTGTGCTTGCAAGATGGTAGGGGAGTATGCTCTCACTTGGTGAAAATATCGTGATCAAAAAACTAGACCCATCTTTATCTGTTAATTACCCTTCACAATTCGGTATATTGGAGTATCCTCTCCCCTTGCGCATTTGTGCGATCCTGGGTGTAAGAGAAACAGTTATTGACTCTATAACTTGGGTCTGTTCTAGTGGGAAAAAGTACTCACCCCAGGACGACTCAGACCGGTAGCACCCTAACACCGAGGGACTTCCAGCCGGTATATAAAAGTGGGTTCTTGGGGAAAGCCCAAGAATCACGAGCAGGGTTCCGACGAGATGGATCTGAAAGGGGACTCTCACCGCATGGATCTCGCCCCACGAACGAAATGCCTGAATTAAAAACCTACTGTTTTAGTGACCAACCATTCTATCGGCCGTTGCTTGGTATAGTGTAGGGTACAGTATCATGCCTGAAGACACTCACTACTGATCCCCTTGAGTAGAGATAGCAATTCTTAGGATGTCACTACCCAAAGAATTCGAATTTGGTGTGCTCGAATGATGTTAATGAGCTGTAGAGGGGAGCCAATGCCACCAAAATTCTAAGCTATCTGCTCTCGAGAAGGAAAGGTGTTTATCACTAATCCGGGGTATATCAGTGGGCTATACCAAGTATACAAACCCGTGGCCTATTAGCCTTTCTAGGATTGTGCTTATCTTATGTGTGTTTGGTTACTCTTAAAATGTTGTGTTTGTCAAGTTCTTTCTAGTTTTACCACAGTTCAAAACAAAACATTGACCAAACAGATCAAACTTTCCATAAAACAACAAGAAAATCACTTTGAAACAAAACTGTCATCTATCAAACTGCAAGTGATTTTTTGCAACACAATCGCTCAGTTAAACCACATTTGTCATTTAGAACACCACATCTATAGGTGTCACGACGCATCTGACAAATCAAGTTGCATTTCGAAGTCCAAAAGTTGCAATTGAAAAACTGAACCGCATTTGCTAAACTGTGACGCATTTTCCTGTCAAAATTTTAAACTTCACAGTCAAAACCTGAGGTCTTCAAATTGTCAACCATTTGTCAAATACTGTCATCAAGAAGATTTTGTCAGAAACCTAACTTGAAATTGGTCAAAGTCTAGTCTATTAGCTTGCATTAGTTACCATAGGTTTCATACCTCATTCCTTTTAGTTTTATGCATTCAACATTACGTTGTCCCTAGGCTCATACTTGCATACTTAGGATTAGGTAAATCTTAAACACACTTTGCAAAGTCATTGTTTTTGAAATTAGGCTCTTTTGGACTAAGTTATCAAACCACACTTTTAGTCATTGTCCTCTTTTGTGAGATCCTTCCAACTCAAAAGTCTAGTTAGGAAGATTCACTCATCATTTAGACCTTGTCAATTTGTCATTTCCAACAAAGTCCCTTAGCAGTCAAAATTGAAAACAAAGTTCGAGCTTAGAAGTGCTTAGATAACCTTGTCTTACATTGCATACACATTACATACCTTATTGATGAAAATCCAAAACATTAGTCATTCTAGGTGTCATTCTGAACTTAGACTTCACATACTGTCATACTTGCATTTAGTCGTCATTCCCATTTGAGCAATCTCATTTATGGTTGAAACCAGACTTCAAAAACAAAAGAGACAAATGGAAAACTTTAGTCAAGACCCCCCATTTTCTGTCAACAATCCTCCACATGACTCAAACTAGACCTTGTACAATCCATTTTCCAATCTGGACAATCAACCTCTAGTGACAACACAATCCTCATGAAACAGTACATTCAAACTCTACTTGCAAAGAGATGAAAATGGTCAATTACTTCAGGAAAACATAGAGGCATTGACACAAGACCTAAAGGTCTATCAGCTTGCTGAAACAATAGCTCGTCAGGATAGAGATAGATTCGTAGCTATGCTCTTGAGTGAAGGAGCTAGGTTACCACAAGGATTTGACATTAACACGCTAAATTTGAAACTTCATGACCCTAATGCCAACAATGCAAATAACATGTCACATAGTGGTCAACTTTTAGATACTAGGAGCAATACTTCCTTTGAGACCACAACGACAATAAATACCACTCCCAAGATCCCAAACATTTCCAACACAATAAATACCACATCTATTGGGGGATCACAATCACCCACAACATCCACAACACTACCCCAATCGGATGGAACCACTCTTGGCTCCTCGACAACATGGGAAAATTATTCCAATCCTCTTTTTAAAGCAATAGTAAATACCACAGGGACATCATCAAGTCACCACAATCCCCCCTTGACAACTCTATCTACTACCATGAACAAAACTTCGACTAATCCGTTTAGTAGTATTTCACAAAATCCTACGAGAGGAGCCACAGGATGTATCTTTATCCAAGGACAACAACAAAACGTTAACACGATGACACAGTCAAATGTCATTGCCTCCCAAGGTACAAACACAAACGTCCCCCTTGTACAAAACCAACAATTTACACAAGGTGGCCAAATAACACAACCCATGACATCATCAATACACCATAACATTCATAGTCACAACATCCCCCAAGTAACGACACACATGGCTAGGAGACACATACCAACATACTCATCCAACATTCATACTCATCAACAGGCACCAAATCATAACTTCCAATACCAACAACACGCGTCGTACGTACCGTAACAATCAGTACCACCGCAATACACCAACATTCATGCACACCAGATAGGAACACATGGTGTACTAGGCAATCCAACATATGGAAATGTAAACGACCCTACCATAGATGAACTCAAAGAAAGAATGAGGGATATGGAGAAAACCATGCAAAACATGTATATTTCAGGCAAGAAATCAGAAATATTGTATGACCTGGATGTATACCCATTTGACACGAGTTTATATATGTTTTCATTTCTGCCAGGATACGTGTCACCCAACTTCACAAAATATAGAGGCAATACAAATCCCATTGAACATGTTCACGAGTTCGCAACCAACTATATGGATATTGCCTACGAACCAACATACTTGATGAGACTTTTTCCAAAAGTTTGGCGGGTCAAGCCCTTGAATGGTTTTCAACGCAAAAAGATATCCAGACATGGGATGAGCTCAAATGAAAATTCATAAGAAATTACACATACAACATTGACATGGATACCTCTATCACTAGCTTGTGCAATCTCATGCAAGAAGACTCTGATGAGACATTTATTCCTTTCTTTCAAAAATGGAGAAGCCTTGCTAGTCAATGTCACATTGACATTCCTGAAAGGGAAAAAGTTGACATGTTCATCCAAACACTTCTAGGGCCCCTAAAATTCGCATTGCAAATACATTGTTGTACAAACTTCATAGAATTGGTCGAAAAAGGAGTCCAAATTGAGAAAGCCCTTATCACAAAGGGAGAATTGAGATATGGTTCCAAAAACATGAACACCAACCCACCCGCTGACAAAAACAAATATTGGGTCAAGAATAAGCATGTTACAACTGATGGTGTTTTTGATGCCAAGACTGCAAACACTGTAGGTCTCGTATTGGCCCTAAAGGGGGTTCAACAACAAAATAGACCAACAACGACATTGACACCTCCTCCCAATACTTCAAACAACCAAAGTGGTCAAAACAGTCAAGGACAATATCATCAAATGAGACAATTTCCTAGGGGTCACACATACACCCATTTGGGTGAACCCATTGAAGAAGTCCTTAAGAAATGCATCCAGCATGGGGTCATCACACTTCCAGAAATAAAACCTTATGACCCAAGACAATTCAAACCAGCATGGTGGAATGACAATGCAATTTACGAATACTATAGAGCAAAAGGACATACAACCTCTAACTGTCGACAATTGAAAAACATCATACAAGACCTTATCAAAAATCATACCATTGAAGTAGGTGGTTCACAATTTACCTCCAATGCAGATCATACTATCCACAAGAATCCACTGCAGGATCATGGTTCTCTCAATGCATCCACTTTAGGTCTGCAGAATCAAGCTAACTTTTCCCGAGTCAAGTACGACTATTTTGGTGGACCTACCATAAACAATGTATGAACCGAAGATGAATAAATCAATACCATTATGGTCAAGAGAGCACCCTAGTGTAATGCTACTACTCGCAGTGGCAAGATCACTATAGCCGGTCCACCTCTCCCTAGACAAGCCAAAATCACTATACTGGGCCCATCTGCTAAACAATCACAACCTGCTACATCGGCTAAACAGCCCAAACCTACCTTAACCCCACAACAGTGGAAACCCAAGAGTCAGTTCAACCTCATTGACCAACTAGGAAAGACCCTACTGCGTATTTCTCCCGTGCACAAAGAAATCATAGAAAAAACCCTCTTAGAGTCATCGATCCCTAAGGACATCGATGTCAATTAGTTTGAAACTATGGTGGGATATCTCACCACACCACACCATGTCACCTTCTCGGATCAAGACTACTCATCACATAAAACCAACCACAATGACGCACTACACATAGAAACTTTTATCCATAAGCACAAAGTTAGATGGGTTTTAGTAGATGGCAGAGCAGGGTTGAATATATGCTCCCTCAAATTGGTTAAAGCTCTAGGGTTCTCTGATGCGTGCGTAGATCCAACAAAAAGTATAGTGATCAAAGCTTACGATGACGAGGAACACTCTTCACGGGGTGTTATCTCTCTCCCTATTAGAGTGGGACCGGTCATTGTAGACACAACCTGCCAGGTCCTAGATTTGGAACTACCATATAACATCTTACTTGGCCATCCATGGATTCACGCTTTAAAAGCCATTCTGTCTACATACCACCAATGCCTCAAGTTTCCATTTGACGGTACAAAAATAACCATATACGGAGATCCCGACCCTTTCCAATATTGTACCAACTTAAGGGGTATCTCTGAAAACTGAGTACCTATTAACCGAGAAGCACCTGGCTCCTCGTCATCCAAGTACATTGACCCTTCCACACTCACGTCATCTTCCACATCCACTCCATCCACACCTTCCGCCATACCACCACCTTCCACTAGCACTGAGACTGAATAAACTGTCAAAATCTAGGACCTCTGCTATAGAGAGTTTAAACTAAATATAGCATATAGCATAACTACAATACCTACTCCTCCGAAGATATATGGTCAGCCATGTTTCAGAATGGAACCTCAAGAAACCTTCAAAGTTCCACCGAATACAGTTTTTATCAAGTGGAGAGACATGAGTGAGGAAGACCTTGCTGACATCACAGGATGGATCTATAAAGATACTATCACATTACCCCCATTACCAATTCAAATGTATGGAAAAGGTTATGACTTCATGAAGGCTAAAGGCTATGATGGTACTACTGACCTAGGAAAAGACAAAACAGGCCGAAGGGAACCCATAGAAACTTTTCAAATTCTGAAGTATCTTGGATTAGGGTTTGGATCACTTGCTAATGATGATCGGCGTACCTCTGGACTTTCAAATGAGCGAGTACATGCTTCTGACTATGTCAAGACTACTAGGGAAACCCTCACCGAAACAAACTCCCATGAGTGGGAATTTGGCTCAGAATGATCCCTCAGTGACTGTTGTCTTGATGATTTGTTTGTTGAACCAGGGGAACTGACCTCTGAACAATGATTTTGGCAAACATTCAAAATTGAACAAGCACCAAATAGTCAAAGTCCTACTACCACTTCCCAGGACACACAACAACCATCATCTGAACCCCCTTAGTCTAATCTATCCGAAGTGTCAGACGACATTGATAACCAGGATTTCAAAGCCTTTACTCCTTATTTTGACAATGAATATGACACTAGTGAAGGAGAATATTGGATAGAGTCCAATGTAGAGTTGGATGATGATAACCTCATCTACAATGTCACAGAGTCCATCTACATGCTATCTGCATCCTCACCCCAATTCACTAACCTTGATGATGGCATTTCTTTAGTGTACCCTAAATTCGTCGATTGGGACCAACAAGGACCGCCAGTTCTGGACACATTTCATAATGATGAGGAAATAGCTAAATTCATGGGATTATGAGAAGGCATACCTAGTGGGGACCACAAATCCATATTTTCCATTAATTTAGACTACATGGCATACTTCGGCAAGGCTGTCCAGTCCTCTAGTCGCAAAAGTAAAAATAATGTAAAAAATGAAACATCTCTAGGTGAAAACTGAAAGGCACCTCTTGACGATAAAATAGTAAAAATAAAGGATGAATCTATGGTTGAAAACCTCTCTGAGGTGCCCAAAGATGGAGGACTGGACTTTCTCCCTGTGCAATAGAAGAAATTGGCCATGCTTATTGAGGACAAAATAGAGGATAACATTTCAACTGTAAAAGACCCCAAGATGGTCCTATTTGCGGCATCATTGATTGATGAAGAGAAACCAAAATTTCATAAATTCTTTGTAGAAAGGAAAATCAACTTTGCATGGTCCTACGCTGACATGCTAGGATTGGACCCCGAACTGGTTCTACATCATCTGCCACTATTACCCAATGCTAAACCAGTCAAGCAGAAGTTGCGCAAAATGCACCCCCAAGTTGCTCTATTGGTCAAGGCTGAGTTAAAGAAATTACTAGATGCCAGATTCATAAGATATATAGATTATGCTGAATGGATTTCCAACCTAGTGTTGGTGACAAAGCCAAATGGACTGATTCGGGTATGTACAGATTTCTGAGACCTAAATAAAGCATGTCCAAAGGATGACATTCCTTTGCCCAACACTGACATCGTAGTCGACCTAACTGCAAGACATGAGATGCTATCCCTCATGGATGGTTTCTCTGGCTATAATCAAATCTGCATTGCTCTTGAGGATCAGCACAAAATAACATTTACGTGCCCATGGGGTACATACTGTTGGAATTTCATGCCCTTCGGTCTCAAAAATGCAGGTGCCACGTATCAAAGGGCTATGACCATGATCTTCCATGACATGATGCACAATATAATGGAAGATTATGTAGATAACCTATTGGACAAATCAGCAACAAGGAAAGATCATTTGAAGGTATTCAACAAAATTTTCAAGAGACTGGAAGAGTACAAAGTTCAGCTAAACCCTAAGAAGTGTGTTTTTGGGGTCACGTCAGGTAAACTATTGGGGTACATAGTTTCCCGAAGAGGCATAGAGGTTGATCTGGAAAAGGTCCAAGAAATCATAGACATGCCTCCACCCAAACGGATTAGTGAACTTAGAACTCTGCAAGGAAGAGTACAATCTATTCGATGTTTCATAGCCCAATTGGCAGATAAGTGTCATTCATTTCAATATCTGTTGCGCAAGGGCATCCCCTTTGTATGGACAAATAAATGTCAAGAGGCCTTCTATAAAATCAAAGATTACCTACTGTCAACACCAGTCCTCATGCCTCCCATTCATGGAAAGCCATTGATTATATACATCTCAACTACTAGTTCAGCACTGGGGGCATTACTGGCCCAAAATGATCATGAAGGAAAAGAAAGAGCAATCTATTACATCAGCCACACACTGATAGGCTATGAGTTGAACTACACATACATTGAACGAGCATGCCTCACTATTGTCTTTGCATCCCAAAAACTAAGACACTATATGCTCAATCATCAGACACAACTGGTTGCCAAGATTGACCCATTGAAATATCTACTAAGTCGAGCAGCATTAACAGGCCAGTTGGAAAAATGGGTCATGATACTAAGCGAGTATGACATATAGTATGTTGAGTGTAAGGAAATAAAAGGGAAGGTAATAGCAGATCAACTAGCAGATGCACCAATTCAAGTCACTCATCCATTAGTAACTGATTTTATTGATGAGTCCATTTTTCATGCGGAACCGGCATCACCATGGAAGCTATATTTTGATGGGTCTCATACTGGTCATGGCTCAGGTGTTGGAATCCTGTTTATCACACCATAGGGGGATTCAATTCTTAATTCATTCAGGATCGCTTTTCCTTGTACAAATAACATTGTCGAATATGAAGCACTAGTCACAGGTCTCAAGTTGGCAATTAAATGGAAAATTCAGACATTGCTTGTATTTGGGGATTCCCAACTAGTAATCAACCAAGTGAATGATGACTATGAAACAAAGGATGAGAAGTTGCTTCCCTACAAGAGGATGGTGGACAGTTTCATGACATACTTTCAATTGATTTCTTTTGAACAAATCCCTAGGGTACAGAATAAGGCAACTGATGCAATGGCTACTATTAGTTCTCTCTTGGACATCCCTAAAAATGTGTCACAATTTGAGTTTTTAGTAGAACAGCTTTTGATACCGGCATATGATATCCTAGAGTCAGAAATGGTTTGCGAACTTATTGGTCCCAACTCTCTTTGGTATCAGGACATTTACGACTACCTAATGTCTCAAACCCTTCCCCCGAACCTGTCAAATAACCAAAGGAAGTCCTTCATTAGAAAAGCTGCAAGGTATGTCATAGTCAGTGACACCCTATACCGCCATAGTTTCAACGATACCATCCTTAGATGTCTTGAAACCGAAGAAGCATGTACGACCTTACGAGAAGTACATGACGACATATGTGGATCTCATTCAAGTGGTCCTACTCTAGCTAAGAAACTAACGAGACTTGGGTATTATTGGCCGACAATGGAAAAAGATGCAATTGAATATGTCAGGACTTGTCGCAAATGTCAAATACACAGTGACTTGGTCCATGCTCCAATACAAGAACTCCGGCCAATCACTTCTCCTTGGCCCTTCGCTCAATGGGGACTCACCCTCGTGGGTAAGATTCACGCAACCTCATCCAACGGCCATAAATTCATTATTACTGCCACTAAGTATTTCACAAAGTGGATTGAAGCCATCCCATTGACATATATTACTGGCAAGCAAATATCAAAGTTTATCCTTAACTACATCATCTGTTGGTATGGCCTTTCGCAATCCATCATCACTAACAATGGACGTCTGTTCAAAAACCAAGACATACGTGAGTTATGTGAGTGATTCCATATCCAACACCACTTTTCATCTCAATACTACCCACAAGGAAACGGCCAAGCTGAGGCGTTGAATAAAACCATTGTCAAGATTCTTAAAAAGACTGTCAATGATGTTGGCCATGACTGGCACATACAACTTAACCCTGCTCTGTGGGCTTATCGAACTAGCATTCATACACCTACAGGGGCCACCCCATTCACCCTAGTCTTTGGCACTAAAGCCATCTTACCCATTGAGGTCAAAATTCCTTCGCTACGAGTCTCCTTGAAGGGTCTAACTAATGACGAGGAGTACCGACAATCACGCTTGCACGAGTTGGAAATGTTGGAAGAAAGAAGACAAAACTCATTGAATCACCGACAAGCATATCAGAACCGCCTTTGTCATAGCTATAATAAAAAGGTGATGGTCAGAAAGTTTGACATTGGTGACCTAGTTCTCATGCAGAACCCCAAGAACCAAACAAATAGAGAAAAGCCAAGAAAATTTGAACCAAACTAGCTGGGTCCCTATATTATCATATCTTCCTTTGGTTCTGGTGCATATCAATTAGCAACTCCAGATGGGGAATAGTTGACTAAGCCCATCAACAGATTACATCTCTGAAAGTTCTACACATAGCATCAGAGGATGGAGCTGAAAGCCTTATAAAATACAAAAAAAAATTTAAAAAAATTAAAATTCATCACCCCGATGAAAACCTGGAAAACAGGCGTCTTCGTGACACCAAAAAAATCAAAAAATCATGAAAATAGTAAAGAGAAAAATGATTCATTCAAAAGTGAAAACCTAGCAAACAGACACTTTAGACAAGTACGATGGTGAAAACTTGGCAAACAAGTGCCATGCGTAATCAATCATTGCTCTGCCATCTACTATCACTTTGTCTAAATTTGGCTTACGATGAAAGGTATGTTTGCCATTTCACCACCGCATCCTACCCTACCTGTCATAGTGAATAAATGATTGACATCAAGTCCTGATGACTGTCCATTTACCAAGTCAACAGCATCCCGTCCATATTCTTTGCAAATGGCTAAGTCTTAGACCTGACTGGGGGAAAAATATTTATCATGCAACTGCAGTGGATTTCACGTACGATCCCAAAAACATCATAAAATGTCCTGAAAAAAGACAAAAACATTGGCAAAAAAAGTCCTAAAAGACCAAAAATCACAAAAGTCCACGAAGAAGAAAGACAAAAAACATCTAAAAGTCCTAAAGAAAAGACCAAAAACATCATAAAAGTCCTAAAAAAAGACCAAAAAACATCACAAAAAGTCTGAAAAAAAGACCAAGAAACATCCACAAAACATTAGCAAAAGTCACGAAAAGACCAAAAAACATCACAAAAGGATCCTGAAAAAAAGACCAAAGATCCTTAAAATGTCTTGAAAAGACAAAAACATTAGCGAATGGCTTGAGAAAAAAAAGACCTAAAATCATAAAACATCTCGAAAACCCTGATAGAATCATTAAACCACTTTCGAAGAACACGAGAAACCACGGTAATTTCCTGGTCAAAAGTCGATCATATCAAATTGTCTTAGGTCATGCATGCGAACCACATTGTCTACGCACATTTTGCTACATTAGGCAAGACTCATGCCGAGTCCACGAGACGTGGAATTAGAGTCTTTTGGTTTTGTCAAAATGAAATCATGGCGCAATCTTTGCTCATCAAGACAAAGTCATTGGTCATGTTGAACCCTACGAGGTCTCTGAGTGTATGATGTAGGCAAGGCTATCTATCAATGAGCCTCCGAGGCCACACTAGGTCAGTCCATTAGGGTTCATGGCACTACACTGGCACACACGTCAAAAATATCCAATCATTTTCCAAATGGGAAAACTCCTAAAACAAAGTAAAACAATCTTTTATTCAACATGACAATCTCATCAATGCAATCTCATATCATCAAGGCAATATCGGCATATAGTCAAACACAAGTCAAATTCGGTCAAAACAAATCAAATCATTAGAAACTGGTCAAACTATCAAATTTTGCTTAGTCTTCAGATGAGTCCTGAATGATAAACTTTGTCATTTACACCTTAGGATGTGTCCTTCCTAAGTGTCGTCATCATCATTCGACATTTTTAGTGATCCTCTTGACATCTAAAGATCACTCTTCCTGACATAAGTATCAGATGTGTCCTTCTGAAGAATCAACTTTGTAATTTAGGCCTTAGGATGTGTCCTTCCTAGGCATTGTCATTATTTTGAGGGACCCCTTATGACCATTAGGGATCAAATCCTCTCAGCATCGGCATTATTCAGGATGTGTCCTTCTTGAATTCACCAAGTCTCGACATTTTTTAAGATCATCAAAACTCTAAACATTCGGACATCTCGACTTTATCAAACATGGCATCTTGACATCAGAACAATGGATATCTAGATGCACTTGGCAAACACTTGACAATTGTCTTTTGAATCTTTTATCATGTTATTAGTTTTTCAGTGAGATCCCACTCAGCAGGATTTATAGAAGCAGTGACGTAGCATGACAATTGACACGCATGACTACTAGCTTCTCAACAAGGTCCTAATCCTGGGATTTAGAAAAGCAACGACATATCATGATAGCGACTTTATTTTTGTATTTTGGCAATCATGTCACTAGTTTCTCAAGGATGTCCTGGAAACAGGATTTAGAGAAGCAGCGACGTTGCATGATTTGTCCTTGTCTTCTTCTGCTTGTGGTTGATTATGACAAGACTGGGGCAATCACGCTCTTAGTATGAGTCATGATCATCCTTGTCTATGACTGTTTGTCTTACGTAATGGTACGACATTGCACACCTCAATCTATGTCATATCAAGGTGTTTGCTGGCCATTACAACAGTTTTTCCAATGATGATTAAGAGCAATAAATATTAAAAGTCCTACAGTAAAGTTGTGAAGGATTTGTTCTAGGGATTAACATGCATTTTCATAGGTCTTGTCATCTTCTCCTCTTGCATCTGGTTGTCTCACCTCATCAGTTTCGTCATCTTCTCTAGTCCATCCCATGATAATATCCTATGACATCCAAAAACATAAGTGCATATATGATCATACACATTACATTAGGTCTATACATACATCATACATGGCATTACATCATATACATAAGCACAAGCATTGCATTAACATAATCATCAGCATTGCATCTTTTACATAAATACATCATGCACATCATTACCATAATCATATAAATAAGCATTGCATCATCATGGCATCAAAGATCACAAGTAGGCATCATAGGACATACATGGCATCATAAATTAAGCATCATACATATCATAATACATAAAGCAAAGAGCATCACATAACACATGTAGGCCACATCAAAACTGCAATGTAATCAAGGGAAAATCCTAAAATTATTAAGTGGGATTAGCACAATAATAATAAAATTCCAATGAAATAACAAAGTACAAAGGAAGTGATGTGAAGACAAAAGGGATGAAGTTACCCTAAGTCTCCACCTTCCATGATTAACCTTTGTTACACCTCCTAGCTTGCAGATAAATAAAAAACGCCCTCAGATTTATGTGAGCACCTATGACTAAAGACTAAGCCCTATGCAAGTGTTGAAGGATTTGCAGAAAATAAAATGACCCTACAATGGACTAAAATGACTATGGTTGTAAGTGACTATAACCCTAAGTTGACAGCAAGTTGACCTAGACCAAGAGTGCCAGAAGTCAAGAGAAGAAGAGAGAGGCAAATGAGAACAAAATTGCCCTTTTATGAAAATTGCAATTTTGAATGTGTGGCCAGGATGAAAAGATGACAAGAACCCTAAGATCAATGCTTAAGATTGAATGTTGCTATGTGCATTAGGGTTAGGTCAAAATTAGGGCAACAGGTAAGAATGAAGGGTGGAGATTGAATTATAAAATAATTCAATCAATGGTCGAAATTAAATGAGAAGTCAAAAGTCAAGAATTAATTTGGAAGATAAGGCTGGCACGGACAAAGAGGTTACTGGAGAAATTAAATAATAAAATTTATTTACTCCAGGTGACTAGTAAATAATTAAATAATAGAGATATTATTTAATTATGGAGGAATGTGTCAAAAGAGTTATTTTGAATTTAAATAATGATTTAATTCAAAATTGAAGAGAATTGGCTAAATTAAATAAATCAAATTTATTTAATTTTAATGAGAGAAAAGCTAATGAATAATTAAATAATTAAATATAAATTATTTAATTATAGTGGAAAGTGGACATAATTAAATAAATAAGAATCTATTTAATTTTTAGAAGAAGAGGACTTAATTAGTGACGTAATTAAATAAATAAAATTTATTTAATTAATCAAGAAGACATAAATGACAAAGGGAAATTAAATAAATTATGAAATTTATTTAATCAAAGGAAGGCTTAGATAATTAATGACGTATTAAATAAATAAATAATATTTATTTATTTATTAATCAAGGAGGAACAAATGACATGAATTAATTAAATAATTATGAATTATTTAACCAATAGTCAAATGTGGACCAATTAAATAACTTAATTATGTCAGGACGGAAGTGGTAAAAATGAAGCTTGCAGGCCTAGGTCATTTTTAGGTGTCTACATGCATCATCATATATAATATCATCTCAAAAAGGTACAATGTCATAGGATAATGTCATGGAATATCCCAAAAATGGAGCTCGCAGGCTCAAATCATATACATAATGTGTCATAATACAAAATACCCCTAGGGTAGACCCTCATCATCCCCTCGAGGCGAAGAATGTGGTAGAGGCAACTCTGTCATAGGCGCGGAAACAATAGGTGGTCCTATAATAGCCTTTTTCTATGACACTATTGGAACTAAGAAGGCAGGTGTCATCTCAATAGTATAGAACACCCATGAGGTCACTGCGGCTGGACTCTGAGAGATAGAAGGATCTATAATTGGTGGTTGTACCTGTCCTGACCTCTGCACTGAGCTGATCAAACCATAACTATGCCCTGAATGATGACTCAGACTATGCCTACACAAATGATGTGACCTATGTCCGGATGTGTGACCTGTCGAAGTAGACCCTCTGACGCTGGTATGGCTCCTGGTACCACTGCCACTACTTGACGTGTGTCCACTACCTATCCTCATCTATGATCAGGACAAGGTAGGATCCCGTCGCTCTGGTGGCACTGCCTGCTCATAAAGAGTCTGGTACTGCCCCAGTCTCATGCTAACTCTGGCCAACTCCCGAGCCATGTCTCCCATGGGTCCTATGCACAAAGCTGCAAACTCAGTACACCACTGGGCTGCATCCTGCTGGCAGATCACCGCCTGATCCCACTCTATTTGGTGATTTGATTGAGGTGAAGTTAAGGTCGACTTTTGCTGTTCGCGATGACGATTGATTTGAATTTTGAAGATTTAGATTCTTCCTTTCATTCATGCGATCGGTTTTAATGACGATTGGTTCTTTATTGTTCTTTATTCATTTCTTTCCGGATCTAATGATTCTTCATTTCTTCTGGAAATTGTCGACTTTTCCGGATTCGTCATTGTCGCATTGTCGATTTCCTTCTTTCCTTCCTTGATGAGCTTCTTCGACGATCTTTCAGGATATCTTCATTTTCTTCATTTTCGATCCGAAAAAAGAAAAAGAAAAAAAAAAAATGAAATGATTTGACGATGATCGAGATTGATTTTGATGATGAATTTGATGGATCTGACGCGATTGATCTTTTGTTGTCTTTCGATTTTGCCGATTATTCCTGGATTTGCCGCTGATTGATCGCGAGCTCGCTTCTAATTTCTACTCTGCCTCTGCCACCTTGTCTAATCCGTGGCACCTGTAGAATAATTGATCTCCTATCAACTAGTGCTGGCCCATCAGGATCTGTCAAGGGCACTGGTCGGCATGCCTACCACCATAGATCATATGTCGGTGTCATACCAGGATCTGCTGCTCCTCCTCTCCAACCCTAGGCCTGGGCTCCTAACCCATCTATCTGCTATGTCACAAAGGCCACTGGGATGGCCGGCCCCCATGCATACTCTTTGGATGACCTAGCATACTCTGTTGTCCCCACAAGCACATCTTGCTGCTCTCTGAACTGCCTAAGGACATGTTGGGGAAAGTACATATCAATGATTAGTGACGTCTGCACTATCTTTCCAATCAGATATATGTATTGCCTGTAGAATCTGAGGTGCTCATCCTCATCATCCCACGCTACACAGTCTCTGTACGGCCTCCAGCTGAATGTCACCATGGTGTCAATCCTGTGCCGCCACCACCCTGTCTCACCCATATGGGTCTGCTGTAATGTGTCAACATAGTAGTAAGAGTAGGGCATCCCCTCAGCTAGCTGCGGTCTGTGAATAGGAGGGCGGAATATAGCAATGTGCTCCCATGCCCAGATCATCATAAAGTGGTCCCGCAGGAGATCTTCTACATAGCTGCGAATTTTTTTACAAGATTTTTATAGAATCTTGTACATCATTTCAAGAGGCTACAATAAAAAAATCAAGGGTTTATGATCCTTTTTGTAGAAGTTATTTCAATTTTAATTATTTTCATAAAATTGATTTTCTGGATGCAAATCGATGAATTTTTCAAAAATATTTACATTTTTAGAAAGCTCATGAAATTCTAATGGGGGTCTATGTTTTACAGATTTAGTTTGGAGGTCAAATACAATGCAAAAAAAATTGATCTTCATTTTATGTATGGTTTTCACAAATCCGCGTTTTTGAGATTAAAACAAGGAATTTTTCTTACTTCTTTACATTTCTGGAAAGCCCTCAGAAAATTAGTAGGGGTCTCTTCTTTGATTTTTCAGTTTTTAGATAAAAAAAATGGTCAAATACTAAGATCTAATTCGGCTATGTCAAAAGTATCTGAAATTGAAACTTTCTGATGAACTTGTCTTTTTCTTTTCTTTTTCTTTTCTTTGGCTGCATTATAATATTATTTTTTGATCTTGTAGGTGATCATAAGAAGCTATAGTAGTAGAAATATCAATCACAACATCAACTTGGAAAGTGAAAATAATCAGGTGCATACATTCTAAGCTTTCATTTCTCATTAATCATTGTTTGTCACATTTCAATTTGGGGGCATAAAATCAATGATTGTTTGCAAACACATTTGGATTTGGGGTTCCTAAAATGAATATTGTCTTCAATCACATATCAAAAATTGGGTCTAAAATTAACCACTGCCTTCGTACATATTTGATTTGGGATCTAAAAAGAACAATCGCTTGAACTATTTTACACACATTTCATTTCTAAGGGAAATTAATCTTTGTGAGTGTGAATCAAGTGTGTGTGTCCAAAACACCTCACTTGGTTTTCTTTCGTCATACCCTTCGTAGGAGGCCTGCTTGGAGCACACACCCCTCCAAGGGATGACCTCAATAGAGTGTGAATCCAAAGACATGCTCATTTGGAAGTTGAAATCTTGTCACTCTGAGCTAAGCCCCAAAGAACTTTATACCTTTGGCAAGTGAAGGTGAAGGGTGAGTTACCCCTTTCTCCTGACTTATTGGCAAGATTTTGCTTTCAAATCATCCCTTAGTCAACCTTTTGCAAACAAGCTTGAGACCTAATTGGCCACACCCCATTTAACTAGTCATAGGGATTGTTGTTGTGTATTCAAGTGATTGCTTAATCATAACATTCAATCTTCAAAGACAAAATTTTATCATTGTGTTTGGTGTGTGTGTTTATGCATTTACATGTAAAATCTTGTGTTTGATAGTGCCCAACTCAAACTTCCAATCAACACTTGCCACATCATCCAATTCATCCAATCTTGTCATTCCACATCATATCCTAATCATCATCATCATCTCTTCAATCCAATCAACATCATTTTAAACCATGAAAACATTGGAAGACGTAGCACAAGAGCTTATTCATGTGCTTCATGAAGTTCAAACAAGCCAATCACCTTTGAAACAACAAATCATTCAAAGAGTCCATGAAATGATCCAACAACTTCAAAAAAACCAATCACCTCAAAGGCAACAATTCATAGCACAAATCGGATACCTCATAGCCAATGGTCAAGTCCAACAAGCACATTATCTAGTCCAATCACTACATCAACAAATTTCACATCAATCCTATGTGTCACCTATATCATCATATCAACCTCATCCATCCACATATCAAGTTTACCCTTCATCAACCTATCACAACTCTTCTAATGTCAACCCTTATCCATACCAATCAACCTTTTAACAGTCATTATCCTATTCAACCCCTCCATCATCATCACAACAACAAATAATATCACACATCCAAACACCATTTCAACCTCAACACATTCAACCACAATCCTATGTGTCACCTTCATCATCATGCCAACCAAACCCATTTACCTATCATGTCAATGCCACATCAACATGTCCATCCATATTACAACAAGAACATAGCTTCGCAAGTCCACCTTGGCAACAACATCAAGAGCCTTTAAGTCTTAATGCCACCTTTGACAAGGGGAACACCAATATAGTCCATGCACCCTTACCACCATCCAATCAAATGCCTATCCATAATCCACCATCTCCTAGTCCTAATCCATTTTCCTCTCCACCTTCTAACCAATCAAACTCTTCATTACCCCCACCATCATCTAATCCTCCTTCAAATCAATGCCCTACATTTAGATATTTAAAAAATAAATTGATGGCATTATCTAAATCCACCCATCCACCTATAAAGGATGTGACCCAAGGGCTACAAGCAAGGAATAAATTGTCTCCATGTTATTCAACACATATACTTGAACATACCAAAGAGCCCTCAAACGTCATGCCAAGTCCTTCAAGTCAACCATGTCATCCAAAACCCCTTGAGCCAATTCAAGAGTCTCCCTTCATAAGTCCAAGTCACCCTCTTTCATGCTCCTATGTTGTTGACCATCAAGAACATGTCAAGTCTCTCCAAGAGTCATCCCCTTGCAATTCCATTCAAGCAACACAAGAGTTATTTCAAGAGTCTACTCCCAAGCATGTGGAAACATCAAGCCCTAGTCCTAATCAAGATCAAATCATTTTCATCCAACCCATCCATAATCTATATCATTTTTATGATCAATATGATATCCATAATGATGAAGAGCCTATCCATGAGCAACTTGATCCTATACCCATCCATGAGAAAGATATTCCAAATTCACCTCCACCTAGTCCTATCCATGATCCATCAACATCCACTTCCTTTGATGAGACAAGTGCCTCCCAAGCACACATAGAAGATCAAACAAATACTTTGGATCTAAGTGAACACAATGCTAATCAAGATCCTAATGATCCTACATCACCCACTATTGACCCCATTACAAGTCATCCATCATATCCTATTGGTCTTTCTACCCTCATTCATGAATGTTCCTCCTTCAAACAACAACAACCATTATCTTCTCCATCCAATAAGGAACTCATGTCTAGTGTTTCACCTACACTTAGTCCCATTGACCATTGCACACTCCAAAATATGAATCACCAAGGTAAAGGTTTAGGCCTTCATGAACAAGATATTTGGGAGCCCATCCATGTCAAAGTCCCTCCACGCTCTTATGGCCTTGGAAATACACCTCAAGGACACCAATCTCAAGATGTTGGTATTTCCTCCATGCATCCTAAGTCCACTTTCCATCAGAAAGCCTATCATACGCCTAAAACATATGTTTCAATTCCACCACCGTCATCCTACAAATGTCAAAAGCATGTGACCATACACCTTCCACCATCCACTTTACCACCATTACTTCCAACTCCTAATATCCCTCCATCCACTTTACCACCATTACTTCCAACACCTAATACCCTAGTCATTCATAAATATCCTAAATATCCTAGTCATGACCAACAAATGCACACATTATGTAAACATAAAGCTTCCACTCATTCCATCTACCCCATGGGATTCAAAAATAAAAATTTGGATGCCTCTACATATAAAGTCAAAGGTCCTAAAGCATTAGCATACAATGGGAAAAAGTCAAAGCCAAGTTCATCTAAAAAGCTATATAATCCCATACCTTCAAAAGAAAAGTCTAAAAACAAATTGGTTTGGGTCCCTAAGCAAAAAGAAATCAAGTCAGATGAGGCATTCACGTCACAAAAATCCCAACCATCCCCTCCCATCCAAAATACACATTCCATCCAAAAATCTCAAATTTCAAAAACCCACAAGCCCAATAAAAGTCATAAAAATACTAAGTCTATGTGGGTACCTAAAGCACTTCATCACCCATCTCCTAAGCAAACATCTCCATTGCTTCCTACACCACCTTCCCATCAAAAGCTTCAAATTTTATCACAATGTGTGCAACCATTGGTCATGGTTCCCTTCCATTTCACAACAAATCCACATACCTCCTCTACTCATCCTTCACTCATTATCCTACATATCTCCCCCATCATCTTCCTATGGTCCATGCTTTTGGCTAAGCCTCCCCATTCATCTTTTGCATAAGTCCCATATAATCCCTATCATCTTCCCGACATAATCTACATCATAATCCATTATTGTCCTCCATAATCCACATCATAATCCATCATCTACCTACTCCATCTCCCTTTCATGTCATCCCTTACCAACATCTATGAGCATCATGACATTTGACATGGTCCATGCAATGACATCCATCCCTAGTGGGACTATCACCTTTCATGCAACTAGACACTTAAGTCCCTCCTATCCAAAAGTAAAAAAGTCAAAAAGTCAAAAATAATAAAAGAAAGAATAAAACAAAAAGAGTAAAGAGAAATCCCTTAGTCCAATGGTGAAAACCTGGTAAACAGGCGCCTTGGATAAGTACCATGATGAAAACCTGGCAAACAGGCATCATGAGTAGATTGATCTTCTATGTCACTTACACTTGGGGGCACCATGTCTTATCCATCCCTCCTATCATTCATGTCTTGTCATTTACATCCTACCTCCCATCTTTAGCCATCATATTGAGTCTATTCATATATACCTATCATATCAAGTCCATTCATCCACCCTTCTTCTGTTGATCTTGATGAAGATATAGGGGCAAAGGTTGAAACATGCTTTGAGTATCTCTTGACATATCTCTTCCTATCCAGACAAATCATGTCATTATCCTATTGTCATACATTTTGTCTAAGAAAAATCCTAAGTCTTGTACCTAAAATGGGGAATGTTATTCCTATGCAACAACCTTTGGATCTCACATCTTTGCTCCCTTGTGATGCATACATCCATACCATCCATCCATCTATCATGAGCCTTTTATCCCTTGTCCCATCACCCACCCTTGCACCTAGACTTGGTTTCCCCCTTGTCATTGGTATCTAGCACAAAGGCTACTCAATTTTTCATCCTTTGACACATCAAAACATTTGAAAAATACAAAAAAATTCAAAAAAAAAGTCAAAACATTCAAAAGTCAAAAAAATCAAAACATTCCAAAGTCCAAAAAAGTCAAAACATGTCAAAATTCAAAAAAAAAAAAATCAAAACATTCCAAAAGTCCAAAAAAATCAAAACATTCCAAAAGTCCAAAAAAATCAAAACATGTCAAAAGTCCAAAAAAAATAAAAACATTTCAAAATATAAAAAAATCAAAATATCCCCAAAAATATAAAAAAATCAAATAGCCAACAAAAATTCAAGCAATAATTCAAATACAATTCAATCCGCATTAGTCAAGTCGATCAATCTTGTCAAATTATCCAATCACATCCTTTGGTCTTAATCCTAATCTTGTTGTAAACCCAATCAATCAAAGTCAATCTATCAATTCTCAGTCATCCTTGTGTTGATCTAGGGATATGTCTTTCCCCACAATGACAACACTATCATCATTAATCACCATCATCAATCAATCAGTCAATGAATCAACGGTTTACAACTTGATGGGGGCAATACCTTGTTTGTTTTTGTATCATTTGTGCATGCTTGCTTGCTTGCTTGTGTGTGTTGGAATATCTTTTTGCATTATCCTTTGCATCTAAGGTCACATAATACCTTTTGTGCATTAGGACTTTAATGCTCTAAGCCTCTTTCCTCATACGTCTAGACAAGGTTGTATTATGTTAGGGCATGAGACACATCGTCACCTTGGTCCTTATATCTTGGTGCATAACATCTAGTGCTATATCAAACATCATGGTTGCTCATCTTTCATTGTAGCATAATGTATCATCCATTCCTTCATCTTTAGTTCTTGACCCGTCCCTTTTCATTTTGAGAGCCTACCCATGTTTGTTCAACCTGCCTATCCTCTCGAGGGGGCATCGTCATATTCTAGTATCATTATCCATTTTCCTCTATCCATACCTTAGTTTCTTTGAAATGATGTTACTCGACACAAATCGCATCATCTCAAACATCATCTCAAAGAGGGGCAAAATGTAGACACCCAAAATTGTCCTCTTGCAACACCTGTCTCGGCATTACATCATTTAGGCATCTTGTATCACACTCTGCCCTAGGTACCCATGTCATCATCTATTTAATTAAATAAATTGTATTTATTTAATTAAATTCATATTCATAATCCATCCATGTGGCTAATGTTAATTAAATAATTTATATTATTTAATTAATTAAATCATTTCTATTCATTCTTCTAATGTTAATTAAATAATTTATATTATTTAATTAATGAAATCATAAATTCAATGTTAATTAAATAAATCCAAAATTTATTTAATTAATAAAATCCTAAAAAAGATATTCTCGCTTTCTTTCCAAAACTGAACTCGTGTGCATCTAATTAATTTATTTAATTAGATAATTCATCGATTATCCTTCTCATCTTTTTCAAGATTTATTTTCTTTAAAACAGGAAATGAAATCTTTCCATCTTTTTTGAAATCTTATCTCATCTCGTTGTATTTCCTCTTTTGTCAAAAAATCAAATCCTTGTCGAATCTTGTCAAATCTTATCTTCGTTAATGTCACGTCTCTATAAATACTGCCTCTCACAATCCATTTAGGGGGTTGATTCGTCTAGCACCCAGACTCTGTCAAAATCAGCCTTCTGTCTTTATCTATCATTCTTTCTATTTTTCATTGTCATCGTCAAGTCATTATGCTGTAGGAATGAGCACTCAACATTCCTCCATTGTCAACCCTTCAAAATCTCGCATTCTCATGCAGGTGGAGAAGAGCAATGGAGATAAATCGAATTAGCGCAGAGATCGGTTTGCATTTGTGTTGTTTGTTGTGATTTTTCGTATTAGTTCATACTCTATTGTGCTTGATAGATCTAATTAGTTTATTGTTTTCATTAAACCTTAAATCTAATTTTTACCCTATCTACAACCACAAAGTAAGTGTTTAATTAATTTAGGTGTATTAGTTAGGATGTGACATTTTAGATTAGGTTTTAAAGTTTTATGTACATCTATCTTCTCAAGGTTATCATAGGAAGATAATTTTACTACCTTTGCTTTCTAAAAAAACCTTCCTTGAATAAATTCTCTCCATTACATTCTCTCTTTCATAGTCTTGTTGTAACATGTATGTTGCTGCACTAAAAGATCAATATATTAGTGCTCGATATAAACACTAGAGATACATGGATCCACAGGAGGTAGTTAGTCCATGTCCCGAATCTGAAGGGAGATATTGGCAATTAGTCCAACAATCCCCCCCTTAGCATCACTTGAGGGGATTCAAACCCGCGACCTAGCTTTGATACCATTTGTTGGAACATGTTTGTCATTGCACTAAAAGATCAACCTATTAATGCCTGATACAAACACCAAAGATAAGAAAATCCATGAGAGGTGGTTAGTCCATGTCTCGAATCCGAAGGGAGACATTGGTGATTAATCGAACAAGTATTTTCAATCATGATGCTACATTTACAAGCCATTTAAGAAAATATGTTTTAGCCAAGTAGGCACAATGTTGAATATGGGTTCTAGATATCATCCTCAAATTGATAGTCAAACTGAGATAGTTAATAAATTCTTAGTAACATTCTTCCTTGTTTGGAGGGTCAAGTAATTACCTCTTGTAGAATGGTGGTATAACACCTCATATCAAATAGTCATAAAAATGACTCCTTATGAAGTAGTTTGGAGGTAGAAACCACCTTCCCTTCTCTCTTACATTCCTGGTAGTTCTCCAACAAGTGTGGTGGGTGCTAACCTCAACACATGAGATAGTATTCTTTAGATCATTTGGGAAAATATCCACATGGCTCAAAATCACATGAAGCAACAAGCTAATCAACATTATTTTGAATGTCATTTTTAGCTCAAAGATATGGTTCTCCTTGATTTGTAGCCTTATAAGTAAACTTTTTTACAAATGAAAGGTCACCGAAATATTGCTTCTTGATTATATGGGGGTAAAAGCACAAAGCTATGTCACACTTTATAAAGGGGCTAATCCAATTTAAACTTGAATCACTAAAAGTGGCATATATGTTTTGAATTTTGAAATGATGTAAACTATTAAAATATGTATTTTTAGTATATTTTATATTTTTTTTTAAAAAAAAAAATTATTTTAAACTATTTTTTAATAAATTAACAACTATAATTTAGTTGTTGATAAAATGTTGAAAAATGAAGTTGCATGGGACGTCCAAACTTTTATAGTAAATTTTATTTTTTTTCTTCCAATTTTTTTTGTATTTAAACTTGAAATTTAGTGCATGGATATATTTTTCCAATTTTGATAAATATATATTTTTAAATAAATATTAAAATGTGCGTGAATCAAAATAAATTTTCCTCGGACATCAACTTTCATATTAAATATTTATCTAAAATGGAAACAAAACTATACCATCTTAAAATAGATTCTTTTATCTAGTGCATCATATTTTTTTCAATTTTTTTTAATAAGTTTTAGTATTTTTCCTTGGCATAGTAATCAACCTTATATTTTGTGCTGAAAACCTACTTTTAGTAAAAATAAAAAATAAAATATAAAAAATAATTAAAAGTATTAAAATAAATATATTTTTGAAAACTACACTTATGGATCTACAAAAGGGTATTTTTATATTTTTTTTTAAAAATGTTGTTTACATTAGCAAGAGTTATTGAAACTTCAAGATTTTCAAATAATTTAATTTTTTTGGTAAATTGGACTCAAAGTGATGCTCCATACATTTTAGCCAACAATTTTAGTTGAAAAAGTTGTGGAAGCATCTAACTTAGCTAGAATGAATCTTACTAGATCATATGTTTGACCAAAATTGATTTTTAGTTAGAAATACTTAAATTTAGTTGTCTGATAAGTTGGTGAAAGTGTGACCACTGCTTTGTGCTTTTACCCATGGTCTATATGAAGTTTAACATTGGTCCCTTTCTAATAAGATAGAAATCCTATCTTCCTCTTGTGTTCATCTTGTCTTCCACGTCTCTTGTTTGAAGAAAGTTCTTTGCGAACATGTCATTGCTTAAAATATTCTTCATGAGCTTGATTTTGGTAGCTCCATTATTCTCCAACTAGAAGCAACCTTGGGTACACACTACTACCAACTTCACAATCACACATCATTGAAGTCCTCATCTAATGACATGACACACCCCCTAAAGATGCTACTTAGGAAGCACAATTTCACTAAATTTTATAGCAATTCCTTCTCTTTAGCTATGAAGTGAAATATTTTTAAGGGGAAAGGGATTTTAGGATCCCTTGTTCCTAGCTCTTTATTTATTGTAATAAAGTATTTGCATGCATATTCTTTGTAAGTCATTCCTTGCGCAATATTGAATAGTCTTATATGTTTGAGAAATATTAAAGTTAGTTTGAACAAAATTAGTTTAAATCTAGGTCATATGATATTTTTTAATAGTTGTGAATTATATTGTATTGACCACTAATCAAAGGAAGTTGTCCCATGAAAGTGGCCAATTATTTATTGATACAAAAATTTATAAATTTTATGCAATATAATTTATGATTTTTATATGCAAATTTATATTGTTTATGTATTTTTATGCTTTTGCTAATATGTTCCAAGAAGGTTCCTCACAACCCTACTTGGTTTGTAGACAACGTCACATGACATGACCTAGTCCATCTCTATCAAATTCCAAAGTTCTTAATAAGAATCACTCAAAGGCTTGAATTCAAAGCATCTAAAGTTAAAATTTAAATATCTCAATTTAAGATTTCAAAAATTACACCGAATTCACCTCAAGATGGAAGCGAATTGATTAGGGTCGCAGTTAAAGAATAATAATAAACTTCAAGTGCTATGGTCAATTTGGGTAACCACTTTGTAATACAAGTTTAAGGCGCTTTGGTTATGAGTGGTGTTTGGTAGTAAAATTATGATGTTCGCTAGGTGATGGTATGGACCTTTGAATGGAATATGAGGAAATTAGAATGAACAGATAGATTGAAGATGATTATGGAGAATGAGTGGGGATTTATTATGGTTAAACAAAGGTTTGGAATGATGAGATGGAGTTTTAAATGGATCAAATGGAGGTTTTGGGAGGCTTAGAGTGACAAAATGGAAGCTTAGGATGGTGAGGTAATGGTTGGGAACGATTAAATGATGGTTTAGAGGCTAAACGAATCCAAATGGGATGATTTCGGGTGTTCAGGAGGCCAAATCCGCCCCTCTGCAGCAAAAATTAGGGGCGTTTGCAGCTTTCTACAATAAGACAGGGGTGATGCCTCCTTTTTGCGGAAAAACAGGGGCGCTGCCACCTTTCTACAACAAAATGGAGGGCACTACTGCCTTTCTGCGGCAAAATAGGGGCACTGCCACCTTTTTGAGGGTAAAGTAGAGGGCGTTGCTGCCTTTCTGCAACAAAATGGGGCCACTGTTGCCTTTCTGCTGTAAAACAAAGTTTGGTTTTGATGGAAATGGATATGGCAAGGAGGAAAAATTATAAAGTAAGGCCAAAGTATCAAAGATTTCATAGGTTTTTCACAAGAAGACACTTCAAGCAAGCACAATCCTATGATTAATATTAAGGGTATGGTCAGGCAAGGTCTTAATCTAGGATGCACAAGGCTTCTAGGGAGTTCTCGATATACTCTTAGTATGTGAGGCATAACTGTGAACACCAGCCCATCACAAACGTGAGTCAGAAACCCCAGCGAGATACTGAAAGGCTTGGACCAACTCTTCACATCTATCTAGGTATCACCATAGCTTCGACACTCTGCCAATTACGAGATGACTGGATTGGGGTACAACTTTCGTTCTCCCTCCTTTATATACCCCGCCGGTAGGCGTGGTTGGAATCGTCCCTTGGGGTGATGAAATCCCCAAGTAGGTCCCACTAAAAAGAAGACACTAACTATTTCCAACTACTCCCCAGGGTCACACGAAGTGCAAGGGGAAAGTGAAAACAAATTAATGCCCCTTGGGTAACACAAGAACAAACAATCATAGCAAACAATGAAGTTTACTCCCCCTAATTAGACTATGTTTCAAAACAACAAGGATAATTTTTGAAAATCTGATCATATAGATGGCCCTGTAAACAAGTGTTAGGTGTCTTTTTCTTCACTCTTGGTCAATTACGCCCTAATACGCTACAAAAAGTTAGCAAAAAACACCAATATCCTTGCCAAAACAATGTTAGAGGGTTATTACTTGACAATAGCAAAAAATGAGAACAAAAATGAAGCCAAAATGACTGTTTTACCTTCCAAACTGTGTTGTTTTGGGGCGTTGCTGCCTTTTTGTAGTGGACAAGAGGGCGCTGCCACCTTTCTATAGTAAAGCAGAGGGCACTGCCACCTTTCTGCAGCAAAATGAGGGCATTTCCACCTTTCTATTGTAGAGCAGAGGGCGTTGCACCTTTCTGCAGCAAAAGGTTAGAGGGCGCTTCTGCATTTCTATAGTAAGATGTTAGAGAAAAAGAGCCCTTCAAAATAAAAGGACGTGTCCACCCCTCTACAAGAAAGTGTTAGAAAAACCTTCTAAGTACCCACCTAACTACAACAAACTATTAAAAGAACATGAAATTGATAGACATAGGGCGCTGCCACCTTTCTGCAGTGGACAAGAGGGTGCTATCGACATGAAGAGATAATTCAAGTGCAGAACCTTGTACCCAAGAAGAACAAAGAAATCCTTTTTATAATCCTCATAAACAACCAGAGTTTGATGCTAAACTCGAAGCTGAAGGAATCACATATTTACAAGAATGTGAACAAAGAATGGAGGGTAACCAAAATGAGTTCACTGATCATGTAACTCCTCAAGAAAATTATGAATTATCAACTCATGAACAAATAAAAGCATAGTTTGAGTTTCATAAAAAGGATCTAGAAAGATTAAAAGATGAACAGGAGAAAGCCCAAATGATACAAGCAATTAGAGACATTAAATTGCAGAAAGCCCAAATAATTGCTTAGACAACTAGTTTCTCAAAGTATGTATCACCTCATAAGTAGTGTAATAATAATGCAAGGCCTTCTAATCCATCAAAGGTTCATCACAATAAGATATGAAATCAATACAAATAGCCAAACCATCCACCGCATATTCCTTCACAATATACAAATACACAACCACCTCATGGTCAACATTACATGCCACATCCTCATGCATAATACAATAATCTGATGTACTAGTATTAGTACTCACCTAACCCTCCCCCTCAAAAATACACAACAATGATTAGACAATTCAACTTGACAGGGTTTCAATTATACCCTTACCCTATGGATGGCAGTTGGAGGAGTCTTGTTCCTAAGTTTATAGGGAGTAGTGCAATTACTGTTGAAGATCATTTAAGGAGTTTCAATGCTTTCATCCAAGATTTGGATGTGCCTTATGAGGATTTACATATGAGGCTATTCATGATGTCGCTTACTGAGGAAGCTAGGGATTGGTTCAATAGCCTACCAATAGCCTTTATCAATTATGTCTAAAAATTTCAGGATCAATTCCTCAAGCAATATGGGAATCTAAGTGCACCAGATGCTACTCTTCATGAATTAATGCCGATTCAAAAAAATTATAATGACTCAATTTATAATTTTAACCAAAGATTCAACAAATTGTAGAATAAGATACCTCCTGGATCAAAGTTACCAGACTTTGTAGCCATGAGTGTTTATTTGAATGCATTTGATCCAAAAATAGGGTATGAATTAAGAAATAGGTTCCCAAGATATTTAGCTAAAGCCCAAAAGATAGCATTAACAATTGAAAACAATAAGAAGATTGTTGGGATAATCAATAAAAGATACAAACCTAGGGTTCCTTAGCAAGCCAATAATGACCAATAAAAACAAGAGAACACATATAGAAATGAAAGGCCTAAGTTACATGACATGCCCTATGGTACAAATTGGAAGGATGGAAAACCAGTAATAGATAAGCATAGAAACAAAGAAACTCCTAATCCATTAAGAAAGAAGGGAACATATATGGTCAATAACAATTATTTTTGTGAAATTTTTGATAAGCCACATTCCCCAAATTATTGTGTTGTATCCCAAAGAATGCAAGAGGAAGGAATCTTAGTAGGTAACAGTGGAGAAGATCACACAGTGTGTTTGACTTCAAATAATTTTCACCGTGTTGAGGAGAAATACTCAAAGGATGAAGGATATGAGTACGGTGTTTCAAATCAAAGGTGCAATGTCCACATGGATGAACAATAGGTTCTTTCTAATTATGAAGAAGATTATGCAGAACCACACTCTATTGAGGTGCCTTCTTAGTGCAGTATGAGGAAACTCACTGAAGAAGACATAGAGAGGTTAACCATTGTTGTAGTTGAAGAAGTAAAGAGCAAGTACTAGTTAAGAAATAAGACAACGAATGAAAAATAAGGTGTCCCCAGGGGGGATATTTATAAAAGAGAAAAAGGTGACACAAGGAATTGTGAAGAAAGCAGAAAGTAAACAACATGATAAAAATGAACAGAAGCTTGTCAAAAAGGAGGAAGTTAAAGAGTTACACAAAGAAATGCAAAAGACTGATCAATTGAGTAAAAAGGAAAAGGAAGAGAACAAAGGAGAAAAATCAGAGAAAAAAAAATGATTAAGGCAGAGGGTTCCTCTTTTGACTTCACTCAAGCTTTATATCAGGTAAAAAAGTTTGTTCCACTACTTGAGATGATGAAAATTAAGGAATATAGGGATAGTGTTGTTCAATTGATAATAGATGTAAATGAAAAACATATAAATTATGAAAATAGGATGGGTAGTCATAATAGTGGTTTACAATTCAGAGAGACAATTTTAGCTGAAATCACATATTTTTAGAAAATATAATTATTTAAGCCTTAAAGTTCCATTTTAAGGATTCAATTGAAGAGGGTTTGATCGAATCACCTTAGATCAAACCCCCTTGGATAGAACCTCACAAGTTTTAAACCATACCTATAAATGCGTCTCCTTTACACCTATCAAAATGCTGATAAAAAATCACTTTTGATTTAGCTTTTGGGGATCAAATGAATTCATTTAAAATTTATTTCAAATGATTATGGTATTCCTCAGAACAAGCTATCCAATGAATATAATTTTAATATGTTTTGGTTTTGTTATGTATTTGTTTTAAGTTTTATTAAACATAGGTTTTTCATTAAAAATGAGTTTCTTTGTTCTTCACATGTGGAAACATAGAATATTATCAAAAAATTGAAAAATATGAGTGCACCAGATATTGAAGTCCTTGATCCAACAAAAAATTAAATTAAATTTTGACATATACAAAAAAGTTACGTGTTATCACGATCGCATTGTGTTAATGCGTAATTTATTTGAATTTGAAACTTGATTAAGGAAAAAATATTCAATAAAAATATCTAACCAAGTGGAAGCACTAGATATCAGAGTTACAAATCTAAATTTGAAAGAATTAGAATTTTATCCTTCATGGAAAAATTATGCATTATCTGTTAAGTCACTTTTTAAAAATGTTGTTTTTTCTGAAAAAATTAATTTTCATGGGAGATGGAAAAAAGTGCAATTTGATTCCAAAAATTTTCAAAAATATTTTTAGAATCTACAGACAAAATTTGATGAGACTCTAGTTTGTACCATCTTCAAATTCCTCACAGTTTAGCCGCTATAGGTGCCCGAATGTGAAGATTTAGTTAAAAATAATAATTTAGTGTCCAGTTTGGCCAAAAATTGTAAACCACTATTATGGGATCACCCATGGACAATAAAACAATTAATAAGAAAGAGAAAGTAAATATCCCATAAGTTTTCTTAAATGATGTATTAATAAACCCCCCAGAAGTTGATCCCTTTTTCACTACATTACTTATAAATAACAAACTGTTAAGAAATTGCATGATAGACTTTGGCGCTGCTATCAATATTATGCTAGTGGGAGTTATGAAAAAACTTGGCATGTGGGTGGATACTAATGGAGGGAAGTGCTATGTGATGGATAATAGGCCTATTCCTATGGTGGGTATCATGAAAGATGTTGAAGTCAAACTAGCTGCTTATCCACACGTGGCTTATAATATAGATATCACAGTAATTGATACCCCTCCTCAGTTCGGGATGCTTCTATCAAGATAGTGGATGGCAGTAGTTGGGGGAAATGTCCAATTTTACTTGTATTATGCAAAAATTCTAGTGAATGGTCAGGAAGTTAAGTTGTATAGGGACCCAAGGATGAACCAAATTGTTGATTGTGTACTGCATGATCAAATCAATTGTTTTTGTGATGTGGATCTTGGAAATTTTAAGATAGAACCAACCCAACCAAAATTAGTCAATACTAATCTAATTCAAAAGCATGTTTCACAAAACTACAATGGTGTGTGGAAAATGTACTTTGATGGAGCATGTAACCAAGAAGGTAATGGAGTAGGAATAGTATTTGTTTCACCTGAAGGAATTAAATTTAAGTATTCATTTTTGCTAGCATTTGAATGTACAAACAATGTGGCAGAGTATGAAGCTTTGTTAACAGGTTTAAATATAGTTGTAAGACATAAAATCAAGTTTCTAGTTGTACTAGGGGATTCTAAGATGGTTGTATCACAAGTTAAATGAAAATATGTAGTAAAATAGAAGAGACCGAAGCACTATAGGAATGTTGTCTAGGACACAATTGAGTTGTTTGATGCATTCTCTATTGAATCGATAGATCGGTCGAAAAACATAATGGTAAATTTTCTAGCAAATGTGGCTTTAAAGAGGGATGACATACACTGGCTGGAGTATCACAGATTGAGTTCAAAACAAGACCTATTGTGCCTAATAATATATATAGTTGGAAAGTTTTTAATGATGATACTGACCTCTTGAAATTTCTTCATATATAAATCAATATGAAGCTCAAGAAATTGATTTCAATGCCTTTGTAGAAGAAGTAGATGGGAAGCAAACAATATTCAGGAAAGAGATCATAAAACTTAAAACTAATAAGCTTCCCAAAGGACTAGTGGCATTGGAGATAGTATATGATGGAAGTGATTAGTCCCTCATGAAGTAGACACTAGTGAAGAGGGAGGAAATTTAAGAAATTAACTTGGGGACTAAGATGGCACCAAGAAAGGTGTACATAGGGAAGAAAATAAGCCCTACAATTCAAAGAATGTTGATAGCATTACTTAGAAAATATAAACATGTGTTTACATGGTCTTATGAGGACCTTAAATCATATAGGGATGATTTGTTTCAACATGAAATTCCATTGAAGCTAGATGCAAAGCCATTTAGACAAAAACAAAGACCCATTAACCCAACATCGGAACCAAATCTGTAGGAAGAATTGGAAAAGCTCAAAGATGGGGGTATCATCAAACCAATTAGGCACTTAACATGGGTCTCAAACCTAGTTCCTATGAGGAAGAAAAATAGAGATATCAGATTATATGTGTATTTTAGAAATTTAAATGTACCATCCCTTTAAGATAATTACCATTTACCTAATATGGAAGCTATACTACATAAGGTGACAGGGTGTGAGTTGTTATCTATGATGGATGGTTTTTTAGGTTATAACTAGATCAAAGTTAAAGAATCTGAACAGTATAAGACAACTTTTACAACCCCTTAGGGGGCATATGTTTATGTGAGAATGTTGTTTGGTCTCACAAACGCAGGAGCGACTTTCCAAAGAGCTATGGATGTAGCATTTCTAGATTTGATTAATGCTATAATGGTGGTTTATCAAGATTATCTTACTACTTATTCAAAAAAGGTTGAAGATCATTTAGAACATCTGGAAAAAATATTTATTAAAGCTTTAGAATATGGTATTACCTTGAACACTAAAATATGTCATTTTGTAATTACAGAAGGAAAACCTTTAGGACATATTGTATCAAAGGATGGAATTAGAATAGATCCCAAAAGGGTTGAGGCCATAGATAAAGTTCCTATCCCTAAAATGGTCAAGGCCATTCAATCATTTTTTGGGCAGATCAATTTCGTTAGGAGATTTGTTTCTAATTTTTTTGAAATCTTTTAGCTAATATCAAAGATGTTAAGGAAAGGACAAAAAATAGATTGGACTGTAGAAACATTAGATGCTTTTATATCAATCAAAAAGGTCATCAAGGAAACCCCTATCCTTAAGTATCCAGATTTTTCAAAACCCTTTCAAATATTTTCATTTGCTTCATTGCATACCATAGCTGATGTCATGTTATAGAAAAATGAGGAAGGTCATGAACAGCCTGTGTTCTTTTTCAGTAAGTCATTGCAGGGGTCAGAATTGAAGTATGATATAATGGAAAAACAAGAATTTTCATTAGTAAAAGCTACAAAGGCTTTCAAGCCATATCTTGCCAGAGCTAAGGTGATTGCCTATGTCCCTCATGCAACTATTAAAGATATTTGGACATAGTCTGAGGTAACAAGAAAAAGATGCAGATGGATTAATAAAATCCAAGAGTTTGATATGGAAATAAAAATCACTAAATTAGTGAGAGGTCGAGGTTTGGCTAGGCTAATGGAAAAATCAAATATCGAAGCAAATAAAATTTGTAATATAAAAGAGGAAGAGAATGCAATTGCAAGCATTGAGCATACTCCTTGGTATGCAGACTTCATGCATTACCTCAAATACATGAAATGTCTAGAAGGGTTAAGTGATAGTCAGAAAATACTTTTAAAGTTGCAAGCATCTAAATATGTGTTCATGGAAGGTGATTTGTTTTGGAAGAATAGGAATGGGATATTGTTGTTATGTCTGGATGAGTGACAAGCTAAGAACGTCTTAAGAGAAATGTATGAAGGGGTCTATGGAGGCTATTATTCTACAAAGACAACTGTACATAAAATTCTTAGGGTGGGTTATTACTGGCCAAAGGTTTTTAATGTATTTTTTCATACGTAAGATGTGAAGCATGCTAGAAATTCTCTGGGAAAATGAAGTATCAAGGAGCTTTACCACTTAGGAATTTGCAGGCTGAAGCCCCTTTTCATCAGTGGGGAATTGATTTCATTAGGGAGATACAAGATAAATCAAGTAGAGGACATAAGTGGATATTGGTAGCCACTGATTATTTTACCAAGTGGGTAGAAACAGTCCCAACCAAGCAAGCTACTAGTAAAGTTGTGACCAATTTTCTAATGGATAACATCATTACCAGATTCAGTACACCACTAAGATTGATTACAAATAACGGGATGTGCTTCAGATTTGATGAGTTCAAATATTTTTGTATTACATATGGTATTACCATTTCTTATGTAGCTCCCTACCATCTGCAAGCTAATGGTCAAGCGGAGTCTAGCAACAAAAGTCTTCTTAAAATCATAAGGAGAATGCTAGGTCAGAATAAGAGGTCTTGGGATTCAAAATTGAAAATGGTTGTATGGGCTGATAGGATCACTATAAAGAAGGAAATTGGAAAATCCCTATTTGAATTAGTATATGGAACACAAGCAAGGATGCTTTTACAAAATTTGTTACCAGTTTACAAGTTTATCCTTCAAGAAGATATAGATATTCCATAACCTATGGAGGAAAGAATGGAGCAGCTAGAAGAACTTGATGAGATAAGGATAGTAGATCAAAACCAGAACATGAAGTTGCAGGCACAGATGAAGTATTTGTTTGATAAAAAGGAAAAAGATAGAAAATTTGAGGAAAATGATCTAGTATTGATGTGGAACACAACGTGTCAGGAGAAGGGCAAGCACAAGAAGTTTTAAGCGTTGTGGCTGGGACCTTTTATTGTTGTTGGTAAGAAAGGTGAAGATCCATATTTTCTACAAAACATGACTGGTGAAGAACAAGAGTTTCCAGTACATGGGAAATTCTTGAAGCATTTTTTCTCTTGAGCAATACAGAGGATTAAGGGTCACTAGTGCATGGACAACTCTTGACAATCCTCTCAAAAATTTCTCTTCCATGCACAGTAGTCTAGGAAATAAAAGGAACAAGAATTGCCAATACATGGACAATCCTGATATTCCTTCTTTTAAAATAATTCTTTCCATGTATAGTAGTATATGGTCATATTCATTTCCATTTCCATTCATTCCATCTTTCTCACTGATCCATCACCTTGAGTTTGGTCTGCTCACCCAAAAAATTTGGATCTTTGCAATGATCTCACAATCATTTATCCCTAGATGGAGCCACTATTAGAACTATATAATTTTGAAAATTTTATAGTTGTTTATACCCACGAGTTTCCAAATTAGTCCCTACCATATGCACAAAATCCTCTCTCCATAATATTTTTTCCCATACTTTGTCATACGGTCCCATAAAATCCATCTAGTCCTAAATATTTCACTATATAATTCATATCGACAAGATATAGTGAGGGTTTCCTTGATCCATAAAGCATCTTTACTAATTTGTATCTTTTGCAGTCTATTGACAAGAGTTCAAGAATGTCATATAGAATATTTCATCTATAGACACATATCGACAAGATGCAATTCATTGTCTCAACAACAGAAGGGTCATATCGGCAAGAAAATTATCATCGGAATAAGTCATAACGAACTCATATATGTCTTACCAACCGGTCCACAAGGAGACATATTGGCTAGACTAAAATTCATCAGAATGAAGTCTTATCACATGCATCGAGTCTTGCCGACAAAGCATAAGGGGATTCTATCAATGACTATCAAGGTGAAGTTAGGGAGTCCTACTGACCTATATGTCACACCGATAGGATTTTGTGGGTAAAGGAATCAGTAATATGAATTGATTATCAGAAGGAAAAATTTCATCAGAGAAAGATACAGGAGTCATGCCAAGTGTTATTCATTGGTGAGAAAATAATTATGTCTCAGTGATTAGAAAACATACTAAGAGATATATCTCGATGAGACACGAAACAATCTATGGAACATCTCCCCAACTAAAAATGTCACAAAAATATATATAATACTTAAGATGATAACTATCAATGAGATTTTGAATGTCAATAAGACTATGGGACATTAGAGTGATATACAGTTTGCAATAGTCATTGAGGCTTCAAGGTGTCGAGGAGACTACACGATGTTTTGACAAATGGTTTAATGAACGTTGCTAAAAGCTATCACCCAAGATTTGAAAATGTCTCACTAACAATACTAATGATGTGATAGTGTGAGTTTCAAAAAAAGGACTTACTGCACTTGTGTTTGAGCTAATTCATTTATGGCTTAACAAAGCCTAATTATCTTTTAATCTATTGTTGTTTTAAAAATGACATTTATGAAAGGATGCGTCCTTTTGAGTATTTAATGTATAAATATGTGTTCTGATAGTGGAAAAAAAGGGATAGATAAGATAGAAATAGAAGATAGGAGATATAAAAAGGATACAATAGACTAAAATATCATATCGTGAGACTATGATGCATGTTTGAAATTATGGAGATATTAATGAGAATCATTTAATCTGGTGGCATATTTTTGGTATCAATTGTTTATTGTGTTCATTGAAAGTATTACTGAAGTTGTCTCCAAGGTTGGTGTTTTCTAGTTATTTAAATTGATATAACAAGTTTATATTCAATTTATCTGTGCACATTTGTTGCATCTATATGGTTAATTAATTGGTTCTTTCAAGAAAAGATTAAATCCTTTTAGTTGATCATAGTAATTAGGGAGTATCATTTGGATCATTAAGAAGAACTTGGTAGTCATAATCTTGCATGTTTATACAAGTTATAAACTAAAATATATGCCATAAAATTTAAATATTTTCTAGGAAAATGTTACTCATTTTTTATTTCCTTTGACTTCGCACACCCAATAAGGCACTAGTCTCCACATTCTCATTATTTTAAATTCATTCATTTTTTAAACCGTTAAGCTAAATACATTAGGTTTCAGTCCAATATTATTATAGAATTTATACCAAATCATATTATCCACTTCCATTTTCCATTGTGGGTAAAATACATTAAGAGGAATAAGTATAAGTCAAGTCTTCTTTATGTATTTAGGTACACCCACCTAGGTCTAGCAGCACCTAAAGAGTAGAAGGTCTAAATCATTCAACCTTATCTATTACCCTAAAATGCGTCAAGAGATTGACAACCTCTTGAGTCATTTCGCTTGCATTTTTGAGAGCTAACAAACACTTTCACTAACTGATCTATCTTGTGGTATGGAATTTGCATTGTAAGCTCCTAGAACTGCATTCCTAATGGTTGGAACTCTCAATAACTCAAATGTAGAAAGAATTACCTTTAGCTTCTTGAGTTCTTCTACAACATATATAGCCATTTGTTCTTCACTTAGATCAGTAGGAGTCTCTTTTGGGTATTTCACCACTCTATCTTTACTTGCTTTGACACTTCTTCCTTTCAACATGTCCATCTATGATTGTCCTTCCTTTGAAAGGTACTACTTAGACACATGAGGATACAATGGATTATTGTTGGCATTAGGATTTGGATGAGTTGTGAAGTTTTTTGGTGGAATAGAGGTGGTGAAAGGGCCTCCAGCCTGGAAAGATTTATAGGCCTTCAAGACCCCTGCCATCTCCTGACTCTCCAAATTATCCTCAAGGAGCTTGGGTGCTCCTGCACCATCATGGCATTCCACCACCATGAGACCACATTTCTTTGAGGCATTTTTTTCAAATAGTTCATTCCCTTGTCTATGCTATTGCTTAATATTATGCTATGATAGATTTTTTCTAAACATCCATAGCTTGTTCAAAAGCACCTATTTTAGGCTTTTAGCCATAGCAGCAAGGAAATGAACTATTTGGCTAAATGCTTTGATAGACATGTATGAAAAATATGTTAGCATAGACAAGGCAGTGAACTCTTTGAAAAAATGCCTCAAAGAAATGAGATCTCATGGTGATGGGATGGCATGACGAATGCCATGACACGAAAATTGCTATGGATTGTCATGGCATTCCATCACCATTAAGACCACATTTCTTTTAGGCTTTTTTTCAAACAGTTTGTTGCCTTTTCTATGCTATTGCTTATTAGTATGCTTTGATAGATTTTTTCCACAAGCATCCATAGCTTTTTTGGAAGCACCTATTTTAGGCTTTTAGCCATAGCAACAAGGAAGCGAAATGTTTGATAAAATGCTTTGGTAAACATGTATGATAAATGTAGTAGCATAGAGAAGGCAGTGAACTTAACACATTTGAAAAAATGCCTCAAAGAAATGTGGTCTCATGGTGATGGAATGCCATGACAATCCACAACAATTTACTTGTCATGGCATTCCACCACCATGAGACCACATTTCTTTGAGGCATTTTTTTCAAACAGTTCATTCCCTTGTATATGCACTATTGCTTACTATTATGTTATGATAGATTTTTTCTAAGCATCCATAGCTTGTTCAAAAGCACCTATTTTAGGCTTTTAGCCATAGCAGCAAGGAAATGAACTGTTTGGCTAAATGCTTTGATAGACATGTATGAAAAATGTGGTAGCATAGACAAGGCAGTGAACTCTTTGAAAAAATGCCTCAAAGAAATGAGGTCTCATGGTGATGGAATGCCATGGCGTATGAGTCTCATTAGGCATAATTTGTGGGAAAATTTTCAAAAATGCTTAGAAAGGTGTGAAACCAGGATCAAGACCCAAAACCCTAGGTGGGACCCATACACCCAAGGTAGCGAATGAGTCCCAAACCACCAAATATGGGCCACACAACCTGAAAACACATGAATTATGTTTGGATGTTGATTTTATGTTGGGACCATCCTCGAAGGGATGCATTAAATAAGGCTTGTGGGTGTAAAATAAGGCCAATTAAAGCATAAAGAAGCCTAATTGTTTAATAAAACCCTAGAAAAGTGTGAAAGTGTGTTACAACACTTTACAACACACCAAATAAGGCATCAATAAGATCATTTGGTCCACAAGGGCACAAGACTTAATGTGAATATGTTAGACACATTACAACACTAAATCAAGGCCATGTTAGGGGGGACTTTTTTGTCGTTACATCTAGCCCCCACTTTAGTGAGAGGAGGAACTTTATTTCAAATCACACTAAAGTAGACCAACACACATCAAGAGGGTTCCAAATTCACCAATGCTAGTAAGATAGGATGGCCATGATCAAGAAGTTTGTGCAAGCCCCCAGGACCAAGGTCCTATGGAAAACCAACATAGGCACAAAAGAACACACATGAAAATGATATGAAAAGCAATAACAAGGCACAAGAATACACTTCCAAATTCAAAGAGAAAAGAAAAACAAAACAAAACAGGGATGGATCAAGCTTCAACCATTTGTACAACATGATGTGGATCAGATCTAGGTTGTTTGTCCAAAAAATGTACACTCACTTTGAGGCAATAGAACTCTAGGCTATCCGTTGGGTGAGAAATCCAAGAAGGTGAGACACATACACACATGGCTGGTATGTTCTCACATACACACGTGAGTGGCTAAGGGAAAGTTATGCCTCAGATGGGCTTCCCATCAAACCATACCAAAGTTATACCTCATGATAACTTTGATAAGGCACGACACAAAAAATTATCTTTAAGCTTCATGAGGCAAGCAAAGCTTTGTATGCTCGGAACTCATGAACGAACAAGATGGCTCCACAAGCATGCAAAGTGCGTTATACAAGGTGGCCAAATAATAGAAAATGCAAAATGCGACAATAAGGAGCATTCAAATGATTCTTTCTTAATTCATACGAGGTCTTAACTTAGGGAACATTGTGCCTAATGTCTCCAAGAGAGGACCAATCAAAGAATAGAAGATTCACAACTTAGGGGATGTAGTGTGTCATATCAAACCACTAAGAGGAATATAATATGCTGAGAGATCATGCTCTAGAAGGACATCACACACTCAATGGCATCCACAAAGAAAAAGATGCATCACATAAAGTAAAAATACTACACCATGAAACATGAAATGCAAAAGAATAATGTCGATGTATGCCCCCACTTTAAATAAATTGTTAAACACCATGTTGTGACCAATTACTTTAAAGTAGTAAATGATAAATGCTAACAACAAAGAAGACATAAGATCCAACTTGGAAAGCCTCATGCCAAGTCATATGTTTCCAAATAAAGCTACGTTGTGCAAAAGAAAAGAGAAAAGGGGGTTGCCCCCAAAATGAAAATGCCAAACACATAAGGGATCTATGGATTTGGGGTTAGTATGTTCTTGCACTACAATGTTTTTAGAGAGATTGAAACTATCATCATTCCCCAAATACACATAGAACTGGAAAAATGAAACAAAGAGAGTGAAAACAAAGAAAAACCTTTCAAGTCAACATGGAAGAGACATGAATATCTCGATGCCTTGTGTCATCCCTAAAAGAAAAACACAAGACAAATGAAAAATAAAATTAAAGGAAAAGATTTTGGGTCAACATGGAAGTGACATAGATGTCTCAATGCCTTATGTCATCCCCAAAAGGAAAAAACGAGACAAATAAAATGATAAAGATAAAAGATTTACGACATAAAGAAGAATGAAGATACAAATCAAGGAATGTCACAAAGAGAGAAACACATCAAACAACACAATACAAGGGATCACATCACGCACATGCAATCATAAAAAAGAAAAAGAAATAATGTAAAGAAACTAGTAAGGCATGTGTGAGTCAACCGAAATTAGGTTGTCTGCATCCTAATCATGTTCATTGTATGTCGAAGGTAGACAACTAGCTAAAGGGACAATAGCAAGTGCCGAACTAGGGTCATTACCAAGTTCAACACTCTTCCTAGGAGAATTGTCATTTAAGCTCATAAAAGAGGAAAACAATGTATTCAATTCATTATGTACTTTCTCATCAATTCTAATAATCTCCTCATCATCATCTAAATTAATCATGACATGAGGTCGAATAATAATGTCTAAAGAATGGTTCAACTTTTGTTGTGGTTGTATTATAGGATCATTTTGTTTTGGGGAGGGGGTAGACTCATTATGCATTGCTTCAGTCAAGTTTGGATCTTGATTTTCTTTGTTTATTTCTTCATGTAACCTATGAGCAAGGGCACGATGTCTATGCCTACACTCTCTAGCACCTTTTTTTTTTCTTTTAGTTATGTTTTCAAGTTGCATTTGTGTAGAAGTGGGTTGATCAACCATAGGCTTCTTTTCTTCCCCAAGGGGAGGAACGAAAGGAACCATGGGAGGTTTTTCAACCACTTTCTCTTTAACTTTGTAAACTTGTTTTATTCTAGGAGGCATGATCGGATTGTTTTCGTTATGTATTGGTCCTTTGTAGGAAGTAGGTGAGGTTTTGTCTTAGGTTGGTCTTGGTCATTTGGAATTTCTTTAGGTTCAATCATGGTTTCATCAAGGATGGTAGGCTCTATTGTAGGTTGAGGCATGTTTCAGAGGGATAGTTTTGCTAATTTCTTTGCCTTGAACTTTTGATAGGATTTGAAAAAGAAGTATTCTCATGGTTTGATAGGTTCTATAGGCTTGGGCCAAAATAAATCTAAGGAAAAGTTTCCACAAGAAGATAAAGGGTTAAAGCCACTATGATGGATAGTGAATATTTCATTGTCAAACAAAAATTTTAAACATTTATTTACAACTGAAGGGACTACATTCATTGAGTGAAGCCATGGATAGCCTAGCTTCACACAAAATTGGTTTGACTATGGGTTAAAAAATTTCATACGATTTATATTTTATATTATATTTAAATAATATATCATAAAAACATATTATGAAAATATAAATCATATGAAAAATTTTAACTTAAGAGTTTTTTTATGTTTGAAAAGAAAATATTAAAAAAATAATATTGTCAGCCTCCTGACAAACATGGGGGCTTTTGTTGCAAATACAGTTTTTGACAACCTGACGGATACGGATTTGGATTTGGGCATGGATTTATGGGGTGCATTTTGTCACCCCCATAGACAGTGCCTTTAGTGAGCATCCTCCCTACCTATATGAAATGAGATCTCATAAAGAGGCTATGGACATCCCTCAAAGGATTAATTTCATCAACCATAGGGGGACTAGAGAAGACAGCCATTTTAATGTAGAGAGACAGTGTGAATATTTTACTTGGAGAAAGGAAACAAGAAAAATTTATACACAAATAATTGCAAAGATTTTAAGCAAGATTAATGGACAATAATGGGTAGTGTTTGGTAGTTATAGATTTTCTTCCTTTTCATTTCCCTTATTTCATTGCAACATTTTCTTCTAAAACTTGGGCAAGAGCTTACATCTTTTGTTCAATATAATCAACAAGAACTCATGAAATCATTTAAATTTAATTGCACTTAATTATCATTTATATTGATTGGGAATCTTGTCACTATTCAAATGTCATAGGCATAAGATGCACATATTACTTAGAGAATATTACTTTCATGTGGTTACTTCAACCCTTACAATAATGAGTAGAATGGGTGCATAAGATTTTGTTACAAATATAGAAATTCTTAGAGAAAAATCCAAATTGACCATTTATTAATGCCTTTTATTGGTCTAGTTATATGCCATTATTTCCAAACCCTAAGTCAATTTCTAAATGAACCCACAATTGAATACCAAAACAATAATGATCCCTAAAATGACCAACAGTCTAATGAATATGTTAAAGCTACCATTTTATTTTACAGAAGTAGGCAATTCTAGTAATATTTCATAAGAAAAATTATGATAATACAATGAATAAAGAAAAAGCCACCCAATGCCAAGTGAAGTCATAAATAAAAATAAAGATCTATACACATGTTCCTATATTGCATTTTTTGATAGAATCGTTGAGTTTCATAATATAGAAAAAACATATGGCTTTGACAAAAACTGATCTTTTACATTGTTAAAAATTCCCCTAACTATATAATGAAAGAAGGGCTAATGTCATAGAGTGTGGGCCCAAATTGATGGCAAGAAGTTTTCTTAACTTTTTTAAAATTTGGATCTTAGTATAATCATTTTTTACCAAATTACATGAAGTTATGAAAATTATTTTTACCAAAAAATATTTTGAGAAAGTTTCCAAGAGTAACTTTGCATCTTGTCAGTTCAAAAAGAAGGAAAGATTAATAAGAAGAAATTTTTAAATTATAATTCAACATATATTAATGTCCACAAATAAAAAATAGGTCTATTGGAACTATAAGGTAAATGAAAATATTGTGTGTATGTCTTCATTCAATAACTTTAGTATTGATTGTAGTTAAAGTGACTTTGTAATTATTGTTATGTCTTTTGAGGTGGAAGAGGATTTTAGGTGGCCTCATTGATCCATGTTAGGTTCCATCTAGGAGGAAGCCCTATTCCATTATGATCAAGTTGATTTTATATAACCCTATTAAAATGGGACCTCACTTGGGCCCATTTTGAGGGTTTTTTACATATTTGATACACGATAATGATATTTTGATTACTACTTTATAAGGATGTACATTCTTTACTGGTATTATATTCTTAGATTTAGTGTACATTTCATGGAAACTTGGACCTAGGTATGTTTTGATCTTAATGCTTGGAGATATATTTTGGATAATAGTTTTATTGTCAAAACCTAGCTAATCCTTGTTCTATGTTAGAGTGGGACAATCTTAATATGTATAGAACCTTGGTGGGTTTGCACAAAAAAATTAATATCATTTTTCCAATATTTAACCAACTCTCTTGAGTGGAAAATTTATTTGTAAATTAAATGATGGTTTTATATTGTATGAATTTCAAGTGTATGTTCCTTGAAAGAGATGTGGTAAAGAGAACTATATGTCACTTTAATCCTGTTTGGAAGCAAGTATGTAGACAATCCATGGGAAAAGGATTCCCCTATGACCTAAAGTTCATAGGGGGATGATTTATGGGAATAAATCCAAGGTTTGGGGTTGTTCCTAACTTGTTTGAGCTTCTCTATTCATTAGGCTTCAATTTGAAGCTAAAATTGGTAGTTATGGTTATGAAGAAATTTAGTAACTCATATCTAATAATGATGTAAAAATTTGGTTAATAGGATCTAATGAGGTGAATAATAGGTACTCTTATTATCTATGTAAATGGTCAAATTATTGTAGTTATGTGCCTATTATTTTGGTGAGCTTCCTTGATAACATTCCTTAAGATTGGTTATGTTACTTGTAGGAAAAAACTATAAGTATTATTAGGGTTGGATATTTTGGCTCTTGTATCTATCTAAAAAAGGACATGTTTTTGAAGAGTGTTTTCTAGTTAATAATTTGAATTAAAATGAGTGGATTTGACTACTTTATAGTTGGTATTTTTTTATGTGTACATGTTGAGTCACAACAACACAACAAATAATTAGCGTCGGGTGATCCCACAATAATGGGTTACAGTTTTTGGCCAAACTTGACACAAAAATCAGGATTTTTCACCAGACATTCACTTTCTTACACCTATAGCAGCTAAACCATTAAGGTTTTGAAGATGAATCAAACTAGTTATTTGTTAGATATTTTGTGTAGATTCTAATTATATATATTTTTTTAAATTAAAAAATAAATTGTGAACCATTTTATGTAATTTTTAATAACTTAATTTTTCTATTAATCAGCATTTTAAAAAAGTGATGTTTACTTCGGCCCACGTAACTTTTTTTATAGATAGGATGCAATTCTAATTTTGAAAATACAATTTTTTCACACCAATATCTAGGGAATGGATATTTTTTCATAATTTTTTGGTACATTTTTCTTTTTAATTAATTTTCTAAGTCAGCGTAATTATAATTTCGATAGAGGTGTACTTCGGCCCACATAACTTTTTTTGTATTCATTTGAATTAACTTATTCTTTTTTTGTTGGAATAAGGACATCAATACCTAGTGGACATGTATTTTTTAGAAAAAAATTTCTCTATTTTTCTATTTTTTCATATGTGTGAAATAAAGAACTTGATGTTCATTGAAAATCCTATATTCACAAGAAATAAAAAATAAATATAATAATCAAATTAAACATATTTAAAATTATACTTTTTGGGAAGCTTATAATAAGGGCTGTAGGGAATCATCTTTATCCTTCCATCGGGGCATCTAAAAATTTAGAAAATTTTTATTTATTTTTATTTAAGTAGCAGTTTTAATATGAAAAGTGTTATTCTTTGAACTGAAGCAGCAGATACCTCACTTCAAAGAGGGGCAAAATGTAGACACTAAAAAATGTCCTAAACATTATCATGCATTTGAAACAGATTTGCTAACATCATTTCCTCTTCAAACCCATCCTCTTTTTGCTTCATTAATTAAATTATCCTAGCTAATTAATTAATTGCATCATTTTCATCTATTAGCCTAATTAATTTAATCAGGTTAATTCATTCCCCTTCACGCTAAAATTTCATCTCATTAAATTAAATACATCACAACATTTAATTTAATTCCCTAAGTCATCTTATTTAATTAAATATCATCTCTCTCTTCTTCTCATTAATTAAATCATTTAATTTAATAAATATCATCTTATTCCTTCAAATCCCCTAATTGCATAACTAAATCTTGTTTAATTAGCAATTAAACTAACTTTCCTCTAAGCAAAGGGAATATTCCTTATCCCCCCTTTTTTGCACAATTAAAACTTTATTTTAATTTGAAAAATGCATTTTTCCTCACCCATGAGAATATTCCAAAAGAATATTCTTATTCCTTCATATTTGAAAAAGGGATATTTTCACTTGGCTTCTTAAGCAAGTTTTAACCTTCAACCTTTTGAACAAGTCACCTTTGACCTGTGTGAGCAAGTCAAAAGTGTGTTTGTTTGAGGAAAGTGTGAACCCTTGATTAAATCTCATCATGCATTCTCATCCGTTGATGAGAATCTATGATCCATGTATCTCATCTCCTTCATCTTTGACCACTGATTAATCTTTTCAATCTCAACCCTCCATTTCTCATTTGATTTCCTATAAATAGGTCACTATTTGGAGACAAATGGATTCATCTTTCAATTGCAAACTTATGTTGTTGAACTCACTTCCATCCACACTCATATTTTACTCACTTTTAGCTTATCCTAGTTAATTTTAATTGTATAATAGCTTAGAGCATCCATTAATGGCTTCCATGCATTCATCTTAGTTTGTATATGAATTACATTTTTCATTTTTTAGCTTAGAATTAGCTTATATTAGCTTAGAAATAGCATAATTAGATCATTTGTAGCATAAAATCATGGTAACTTAGCTTGCATCATGTTCATTTTTAGCATAAACTAGGTTTTCATACATCAATCATAATGGTTTCATCGATTCTCTTCCATAGAATCGATTGAAATAGGCTCACTAATCATGGGATTGGGAAAGGGTTGTCATTTCACATCAACACAACACCAATTCCAAAACGGGATAAGTTTCAAATGAGTTAGAGTAAGAATTTAACTGTTTTCTTAGTTTGTAACTTTTAGTTTCAGTAAAGTGCTTAGTTTAATTTTTTCAATTTGAATGATCTTGTTTGATAGATGTAGGTTTATTTGGGTAGATTATGCTTCAGTTTATCATGGATTAAGCATAATCGATCCAAATTGATGGCCCTCGTCTCATAATAATATATTATATTATATTATATTATATTATATTATATTATATTATATTATATATATTATATTATATTATATATATTATAGTATATTATATTATATTATATTATATTATATTATATATATTATAGTATAGTATATATATTATAGTATAGTATATTATATATATTATAGTATATAATAATATACTATATTATTATATAATATATATTATATTATATTTTTATTTTATGTATATGGTTTGTAGGTCTATCTCATCCCCTAGTTATAAGGGATAGGAAAACCCAACCATTTTTTTAAAAATAATATAAAACAAAATAGATATCTATTTTAGAATGGATATTTGTTTCGTCTATATTAAAAAAAGGGGATGTTGAGACTCATTTTTTACTTGCCCTATTTATATATATTATATAACATATATAAATTTATGGTTTATAATAAAATATATTATATCATTTTATAATATTATTATATTATATATATCACTATATTAATATTATATTATGTCATTATATATATAATTAATATATAATATATAATATAGATGTTATATGTTATATTATATTATATTATATTATATTATATTATATTATATTATATTATATATTATATTATATTATATATTATATTATATTATATTATATTATATATTATATTATATTATATTATTATATTATATTATATTATATTATATTATATATATATATTATATTATATATTATATTATATTATATTATATTATATTATATTATATTATATTATATTATATTATATTATATTATATTATATTATATATTATATTATAATATTATATTATATATTATAATATGATATAAAAATATAATTTATATATATGGTTTGTAGATTGTATCATCCATTAATTATAAGGGATGAGGTAGACCCAACCATTTTATATGCATCATCCTTTTCTCTCCTAAATTAAATAATGATTTAATTCAATAGAGTGGACCAAATTAAATAAATAAAATTTATTTAATTTAGTAGAGAAAAGGCTGGTGAATAATTAAATAATTAAAATAATTATTTAATTATAGTGGAAAGTGGACAAAAATTAAATAAGAATTTATTTAATTTTAGAAAGAAGATGACTTAATTAGTGACATAATTAAAAATTTATTTAATTAATCAAGGAGGAATAAAGATAAAAAATGAATTAATTAAATAATTAAAATTATTTAATTAATAGAAGAATTATGACTTTAGAAAATAATTAAATAATTAAAATTATTTAATTATGAAGAATGAAAAGGGAAATAACAGAGAAAATAAGAGTCATAGGCCTTAGGACAAATTTTAGTGTCTACATTTTGTCCCTCTTTGAGATGATGTTTGAGATGATGAGATTTGTGTCAAGTAACATCATTTCAAAGAAGCTAAGGTATGGATAGAGGAAAATGGATGATGGTAGAAAGATAGGATGATGCTGAAATAAGAGTGGGAGGATGATGCCCCCTCAAGAGGATAGGTAGGTTGAAAGAACACATGTATGCTCTCAAAATAAATGAAAGGAAAATAGATAAGCGGCATAGAAGAAATGTTAGTGTGGAGGATATGGATGTTATTGGAGACAACTTTAAAGATGCATATTTTTCTAGACAATACTTTGCACTAATCATCATTGGGCAATAAAATGACACAAATGGATAACAAACACCATGGTATGACATAGACAAAGGTGTGCAAGGTCATCCACTTGCAAAATAGACAGTTGCAGATAAGGAATGTCCTAGCTCATACTAAGGGCCAAGTTGCCCCAATCTTTCTGCCAAGACAATCTACAAACAACAATAAAAGAAAAGAGTCAAGAGACATCATCGCTCCTCTAAATACTTCATGGGACATCCTCAAGGAAGCTAGTAACTTGACTCAAAGATAGATTGAAAAAAAAAGATAAGACGAAACAAACCACAAGGTCAATGACCATTCAGAGTGTTTTCCAAAATATGATTGTTTGATTTTTAGGTGATTAACGGGTTGATTGTCGAACAACGCCTAGTTTCGGGAGGGAAACATGTCATATAAGATTTCTAGTTTGGTTTCAATCATGTGACCACCTGTATAAGGAAAATGACGATGTTTGACTTGATGATAATGTTTGGTTTCAAGAAGGACACATCCTATATAAGACATAACTTGACTATTTTGACGGTTTGACTATTTGACTATTTTGACAATTTGTTTGGTTTGATTGAGTGACCTTGTTGACCTATTGTTTTATTGATGTGTGACTTGTCTGATGTTTTGATGATTGTTTGTGTCTATGTTGACAATGCTAGATTTATTTGACTAACATGATGAACCCTAAAGGACTGACCTAGATGACCTCGAGAGCACATCGACAAATGGCCCTTCCTACATTTAGTCATAGAGGCAACATATTTTGACAATGACATGGACTGACTAACATGACTGACTTTGAATCTATTTTTTTGGGATTTTGAAGGTTATTTGGATGTTTTTGTCTTTTTGACACATTTTGATTTTTTTGGATTTTTGAAATGTTTTTTTTTTCTTTTAGAGAATATTTTTTTTTGTCTTTTGATAGTTTTATGATTTTTTTTTTTAGAATATTTGATTTTTTTGTCTTTTTCGAATGTTTTAGATTTTTTTTGTCTTTTATTATGGATGATATGGGGAAGTGTGTATTTTATTATGGATGATACACTAGAAGGACCATGAAAAATGCATATGAATGATGCCTACAAGAAAGCAAGCAAGCACACACAAGATCCAAGGACAACCATGATCTTGCTCCTAGTCAAGCTCAAAACCAATTGACAAGTGATGAGGATGATGATGACATTGTTTGATGTGGGAGGGACACATCCCAAAACAACGTGAGGATGATGATAATGTGACTAAAGGATCAAGGTTTGTAGCAAGGCTAGAAACAAAGCCAATGAGTGTTTTGGATGATGCATTAGGATGCATAGTAAAATTTTATGGATTAGGCTTATTGCATTTGGAATGACTGGATGGGATTATGGAGGGAACTTGGATAAGCAGATCAAAATCCTTAAACCAATGACAAGAGAAAACAAAACCCAACAATAGGCATGGAAGGATAATGGATTGATTTTGGTAAAAGATGGGAGACATGAGGATTATTGGCATATGATCTCCAAGGACTATGTCGCATAGGAATAATTTATTTTCTCCAAGGTATGGGTATGGATAATGATATGAAGGCTATAATATTTCATGAATAATGTATAACTAGAGGATAGAAATTTCAAAATTCTTCACAAAGCATGATTTATGTTTGTACCTTAGTCCTTATAGGCTAAAAAATGGATGGGAATGATAGGGCTTAGATGGATATATGAAATGTCATAGGAAATTTCATTTGAAGGGCATGGGAGGTGAGAAAACTTTCCCCCAAGTGTAATGTTTTGCATAAATAATTTCTCTTACACATGACGCCTGTTTGCTAGGTTTTCATCATGGTACTTATCCAAGGTGCTTGTTTACCAGGTTTTCACCATTGTACGAAATTTTTCTCTCTAATTTTTTTTATATTTTCCTAGATGATCACTTTGATGGTGTTGATGTAGATGCCAGTGTCAAGATATTCCAATAGTAACAAGAAAGGAAATTAGAAGAGGAGTTTTTAAAGCAAGAGCTAGAGGCCAAGAAACTGTAGGGGTAGAAGGGTAAGGAAGAGATAAACAAGCTGGCATAGAAGAAGGCACAAAGTGATTAGCAAAATGTGAAGTAGGTTGATTCTCAACCTAAACATACAATATTATGGCCTTTGTCTTCCACTGTTGTTGCCTCTTCTTTGACTCAAGTTTCTACTACTCCACTTGCTCCCACATGGTTGAAGTTGGATTTGGAAAGAAAGCAGGTAGTGCAACTCTAGCCTTTGAACTAGGATGAAATGATGAAGGAGATTGAGAAGGAGAAACCTAAAAAGAAGGCTCAAGTTCTTCACTCCACCAAGCTCATTGATACTAGAGAGATCATTATTGAATGTGCCATACCCATAGTGGACAAGAGCCGTGATGATATACAAATCACTAATTATCAGTTGGGGATGGTAAATTTGGGAAGGCCTACAAGAAACCAACAAATGAATTTGATTGATATTGTGGCCTCTTCAACTAAATCCCAAGTGATCAAGGATAAACAAAGGAAGGATGAGCTTAAGGCTCAATTGGATCAATTGCATAGATTTTTGAAAGATGTTTCAACTCCCATTTCCCAACAAACTACTCTTCCTAAATCTTCAGTTTTGTTAACAAAGAAGGAAGCAACTGATCAGGTTCAAATGAAAAGCAAGGTAGGAATGATGGAAAAATGGTTTGAAAAGCTCAACCAAGAAGTTGATGATGTTCTTGTTGAAGGTTTTAAAATTCATAAGGTTGCTCTTGAATTGACAGAGGATCTAGATCAACATTCCAAGGATATAGATAAGCAGGATGAGGGATACAAAGAATGTGTTAAGAAGATTGAAGATATTGGCAAGGTGCCTAAGTCAACCTTGCTTGAATATTCAATTCTTGAGCATGATAATGCAGATTTTGTGGAGAAAACTGTGAGCATAATAAGGTATAAGTCAAAGAATATTCATGGGCATCAAGAAGAAGTTCAAGAAATGAGAAAAGATTTGAATCAACAGATGGTTGAATTGGAGGAAATTGTGGCCATTTTAATTAATCTAGATTCCTTAGTAAAAGAAGGCCTATCTTTGGATAAGCTAAGGGAAATATGGAGGGGTAGATTTGAAGACATAATGCAAAAAGGAGATGATGGGGAAGATCTATTATTAGATCAGTTTATGGATATTAGGGAAGAAGCAAAGGCTACTAGAAGAGAATTGATTAAGTTGAGGGAGGTCAGTCGAATTAGGGAGGATCATATTTGAAGATGATTGGTTGGATGGACCTGATTTGAGTACTCTTCAAAAAATGTTTGATAGCTATGATGAATACATCCTTGAGTGTTCAACACAGAAATGAACTAGCCCTCTTCACCATACACAATGTCTTCTTTTCTCCTCTTTTTGTGGGATTTTGACATGCAGCTTAACTCTAAGTTGTAATTTCTATTTTTAGGTCTACTAGAGTGAATCTTCTTTTCATGAAACTTGTTATAGTTCTACAATTCATAGCTTTTTGACCAAATTTTTAGCAAGAATAGCAATAACCAAAAAATGAGTGATATGACCTGTTTGGCTGGAATTGTTTTTGCAAATTGGTCCTTCCATCTATGTTGCTTTTCTCTATTGAAGCATTGTCAGCTTTAGGCTGAACTTGATTTTCCTCCTCCTTGCTACATTCTCCTTTAGTAGTGCTCTTGACAACATCAACATAACTTTTGTTTGATTTCTTCTCTAACTCTTTTCTAGTGTGACTATCTCACACCTCAACCTTTCACATTCTTTTTCCTTTTCTTCAAATTGGGCTTTGGTTAGATCCTCTATCTTTTTTCTTTCTTGAACTTGAAGCTTTAAATCTAAAATTAATTTTTCAGTCTCCAAGAACTTCTTCCTTTCCTCTTCAAATCTATCCTTTCTTCTTAGACCTTTTCTTTTCAGCCTCTCAATCTCGCTTATAGCAAATTCCAGTTCTTCTTCCAAATCTTTTGGATCATGATCTATCTCTTCCTTTTGGTTTTCCTCCTTGTCTTCATTCTCCTTTATTATTTCAGCCATGAATAACATTTCATCTAGACAACTTTCCACATCATAGTCACTTGATGAATCTTTATCTCTATATGACTATAAGGTCATCTTGAAGTTTTCCCTTTTCTTGTTTTTGTGATACTTATTGTTTTTGTTTCCTTTCTTTGGCTTGTAATCTTCTTCTTCACTATCCCTTTTGTTGTTTTTGTGATCCTCTATCCTTTTGCTTTCTGCAACTTGAAGCGTTAAATTTGAAATTAATTTATATACACTTGTATAATGCATGTACTTTTCAGTGTATTGTGTTTACTACTTTTGGAAAAATAATGAAAAGATCATTTTATAATTGTTGCAGTACGTTCTACCTCTATCTCTCCCAGACAACTTTGACAACAATGTCAAGCAAGTTATATATGATCTTGGAAAATACATGAGGTAAGTAGTAGATTTGTTCAATTCATTGTATACATCTTATAATTGCCATTTGTTTTACTTGTTATGTAATATATTGTATATTTTTGTTAAATCTCATTAATATATTTGTGCCTTGAATCACTTGTAGATGGCTATCATCTAAAGAAATCCATAAAGAAGATATAAATTATTGGAAGAGAAAAATTCCTCGTCTAATGTGTGAAATGAAAAAGTGTCTACCTTCAACATTTTTCAATGCACAAGAACACTACCTCATACACCAAGTTGAGGAGATTGAATTGTGTGGACCTGCACACAAGGTCAATGTGGATGGTTGAGAGGCACTTGAAATTTTTGAAGGCTTTGGTTAGACAAAGAGCACATCCTGAGGGTTCTATGGTGGAGGGATATATGGTATACCAGACCATGGTGTACATTAGTAAATATCTTCCTAAGTTTGCAGCAAAGATCCATGTAGATCGCATTTGGGATCCCAACTCCATTAACAAATTCGAAGGGGAGTACCTGATGGGGAAAGGTAGATTGAGGAAAGTGAGAGGCAATTATAAGATAGTCATGGAGATTAATTGGAATGCATTTTACATATGGTTTTTATGTATATTGTACTTATTTAATTTTTAATCTTCAATATACATAAATTATAAATTAAGGTCGTGTATGTGGTATTTAACTAATTATACGTCATTAAACTTGTGAATTTCAATTTATTTTAGCAGATGCAGTTTGGTTGAGAGTGCAGGATGCCTTTGCATTTATGCGTCATGAATAATCTTGATTGGATGGCGGTATGGATTGAACGATGTCAACAATCTGGTCGCACAGTAACATGGGAAGGTATGGCTTCATTGGTTAAAGAAGCTCATCGTAATGGAGATTCCAATGTTACACAAAGGGAAATTGATTTAGCATATGGTTTAAGAGATAAAAAAGTACGTATAAATATATTAATCACCCATATTATTTAATTATTTTCAATTATATTGATGTGTATATATGTTGAGATTATTTTCTTTGCATACATTTGGCCAAGAATAAATATGTTTATCAACTGATGATATTGCAATAAATTTTACATATTTGACATATTGCAAGTGAAACACCACAAGGCTATGTGGTGCAATGGTCATAAATTTTGAATCAAAATGTTGGATGACATGAAGAAAACTTGTGATTCTGGTATAACTATAGTCTTTCAGGTGATTAATGTTTCATCTAGAAGCGGCATACATCCAAAAGTCTTAGAAAATCGATACTATGGGATTTTGGATGATATACTTGAGTGTGACTTTAAGTCCTTCAAATTAGTTTTGTTCGTCGTCCAATGGTATAGGATACGATTGAATGAAAATGATCCCGAGAGAACTATTATTGAACATGATAATGGATTTACCATGGATTGTACAAAGGTTGATTGAGTAGAGCTGAAATGAGCCCTATGTTCTTCCAAGCCAATGTGGCGGTATTTTACTCCGGAAGGTTAAGGTAAGCAGGTTGAACTCTATTTGTTGGTGGAGCATAGTCAAAGAGGAAGGCGATAAAGAGTAAACTAGTGGAAGAAGATGCAGAACTAGAAGATGATGTAGGTATTGTCCGGGATCAGCGGTTAGTTGATGATGTCCCCTAACGAAAATGTGAAGAAGGGAGGAACTAGATGATGATGATGTAGGAGTTAATGTTCATGAAGATGACATCGTGTGGATAATGACATTATCGAAACTGATATTGATGACGATGATGATGATATGACCAATCCTTACAATGTCGAATCTAGATCGGATGATATAGACAAAGAGTTGTATGAAGAAGAAGATCAATGACATTGAAATGTATAAGTTACTTCATTATATTATCTATTTGATATTAATTTCTTGATAGAATTATATTTGACTTATGTGGTTACATAATTAATTCATGATGTTTTTAATTTTTATGGCATTACATGATTAATTTAGTGATGTACTTTTTAATGTTTGAAAGGTCAAAAAATTAAAAAATTTCAATAGTGATGTTAACGACCTTGAAATTAGTGTGTTTTATGTTTCATGTGATCATAAAAGATTAAAAATCTAGTTGTAGAGGTGGTTGTTCAGTGGTTGACGTGTATGTTGGTTCCTTTTACAATGTAACCAGGTTTTTCTTCTAATATACCTATGGAATTTCCAATTCCAATCAAAGGCAGCTCGAAGGACTTGGACCAACAGACGAGGACTTTAAAAGCCTCGTACACTTTGGGCTCTGCAAGACCTAGGAGGGTGAACCCTTTACTTGATTCCCTTGATTAGCCACCAAAGCTTTGGACTTTGAAGACTTGAGAACCCTTATGCTTATCAACTTTTCTTCCTCTAAATCAACATTCATGTGAATGCATCAAATAAAGGCATAGTGAAAGAACTACCCACTATCAAGCAATGGGTTTGGTAGCTAGAAAAAAATGTTGCATATGTTGATGAAAGCTTTCCCAATAAATTATAGATCAACTATGCATCCTTCTTGTCAATGCCACAATCCTCAAGTTGTGCTCTTAGCTCATTTTCCTTAGTGACATAGTCTTGGATTATATCCAAATTCTTGGGATCTAACATTGTGAGATCATTGTCAAGTTGATAACCTCTAATCTCATTAACTTGGCCATACAATTGACCAAAATTTTCCCAAGCCTCTTTGATTGTTTTACACTTTTCAATTTGAAAGATGAGATATTTTGATACATATTTCCTTAAAGTTCCAAAAGCCATAGTATTTTAAGTGAGCCAATCCATATGAGTAATAGGATCATCTTTAGGATCAAATGGTGCAACAACGATTCCATTAATATAATGAGTTAATCCTTTTTCCATTAACTTACTCCAAGCATCAATTGTCCAAGAAGCATAGTTATGTGGAGTTAACAAAAGAAACTTAGGAGAACCCATAGTAGCAAAATGAAAGAGAACAAGATAGAGAGAGAGGCACAATCACACAAGACACCCCCCCAAACTCACTCAATCAAAGAAACCCCTTAAAAAGATGATTTGGTACTTTATACTTAGTGCGTGTACAATGGCCACTTGCAAGCCAAGCAAAGTGGACTTCTGATTGTCAATGTTTTACAACTACCTTTAGTAGGCTACAACAAACTCAAATGACTGATACAAAAGACCAAATTGAGATCTTAGCTTTACAAATGTCAAGATGGGACAAGATAGACCATATGTTGAAAGTATAATTTTTTATCACAATCACTACAAATTGATAGCAACACTATGAAGCTTAGAAAAATCATGAACTTTAAAAATAAATAGCACCTAAAAAGGAGTTTATATGAGCCTGAATGAAGCCCCAGAAGTTGTAAAAATGGTTACAATTCAGCAACACCTATGGAAAATTAGATTTTTTGAAAAATATGAACATAAAAACTAGAAACCAATTGCACCAACACATAGAGCACAAAAAATATCCCAAATCAAAAAAAAAATTGCACCAAAAAAGGCCTCAAAATGGCCAAGATATGAGCATTTGAAAATGAAGTGCAAATTCAAAAACTCAAATGAGAGAGGAGATTTTATTTTTCAAAAAATTGTTGATATAGTGCTGATGTCAACAATTTACTATGTTGAGTTTGATAGTCATTCGGATGTTGCACACTCAAAGTAGCTTAAAATTGACGGTTGGATGATTGTCGTTGTCGCCGCTAGTCTTCCGCTAGAATATTTTGTACTAGTTGATATATTCCTCAATCGATCAGTGAATCTCTAGGGAATATTCACTGGATGGAATCTTGTAGAACCATTGTCACTAGTTTGAAAATGAATGGCTATATTTTTGAATTTTCTACCAATTTTTGAAGTTTTCGCCGCCAGAGTTTGGAAGGAGTCCACCTAATTTTAATTTATCGCCACCGGGTATTTTTTGAGACCGTCGGCCGCCTGTGGGAGAGAAGGGCCCACCTAAGCAAGTAAAATCCCACCACGTGGTAAGAAAAAGAGCCCATGGTACCCTACCACAGTATGCACTATGTACAAGTCTGCAGTCTGTGTACTACGTAGTCATAATACTACACTCCTTTTTGAAAACACTGTTTTTTTCTTATTATTTTTTTATTATTTAAAAACTTTACAAAAAGATTTAAATGCTAGAAATTAAAATTTTCAAAAAATTTCAGCTAAAAATTTTAATTTATTTTTTTAAATCATACCGACGATAATAATGATGACTTGGGGGTCGTACAGCTCCCTGGGAAAATTTATTTTGCCTCACCAGACAACTTTGTCCAAATTCGACAATTTGGTAATCAATTTAGGGGTTTTTGGCCCTTCTGAGCATGATGGCAATGTCCTTTTTGGTTGAAAATGCTCCAAAATGGTAGCTAGCACCTGGATCTAGCAACCACCTCCAATCTTCAAACCTTTGTACATTTGGCCTCCAATGTCCAACTAGGATGAAACAAAAGGAAAATCTAACTTCCTCGAACACTCCAGACATAATGGTGAGCTAAGATCTAATGCAACAAGCTCCCAAAATGCACCTACAATACAAGGCCAAAATTGGAACCCCCCTAGAATCTGGGATTTCTATCAAGAAAATACAAGATTACACTCAAGATCTCCCCAAAATGACAATCCAAAGGCACTCCAATAGCTTTGATACCATGTAAGAATTGGCTATGAAGGTAGCCACCCAAGATCTAGAGGCCTAATAGAAAGCACAAGCATAAGAGAGATAGAAGCAATATGAGAAGAATAAACTATATTCTCCGAATGATGCAAACAAAATGTGCAAAAGTACATAGTTTAGACCCCTTGGTTATATAGCCAAGGTGAGTACATAGAAGGGCATAAGATTATGACAAGTTTCATAATCTTATGACATGATACAACTATGAAAATCTATCACTCCACCTAAAGTGGAGAAGTGAAAATGTGATAATCACCACAAATGGTGGATCACCCACAAAAGGTGGGTGTGATAAAGTAATAACATGATAAGTCCACCAAAAGTGGAAATTCTCCAACTACCTCCTATGTGGTCCCTAAGTAAACTTAACTAAGGTGTAATTATCACCTAGGACAAGGTACAACACTTTTAATTACACCAACACAAAAAAAATTAATTTAAAAGAAAAATTGGAACAAAAAAATTATGACAATGTCCCTTAAAAAGTTGTAGCAGAGAAATTTGTTGTTGGTGAAAATGAAAGGGTGAATGAACATGTTAATTGCAGCCACATATATGATTTTATGTTTCCTACTACATCGCTACAATATTTTTGTCAGGTTGAAAAATGTTCCAAAAAGGAAGATAGAAAGAGTGGTGTAATTTAAAACATCGAGAATGAGGGTACATTAATTCCAATCCAAGAATTCTCTAGCAAATGGGACCTAGGTGATAGTCTCTTCTCAGGTGATACAAATCAATTTTCTATAGTTTTAACTCATTCATTCATTTTAGTATGGAATCTTAGTTCTCTTTTCAAAAAGGTACAAATGAAGAACATTCAAATCCACCTAAAATCTAAAATATTTGATGGGATTACTACTTTTTCCAAAAAAATATGTCTCATTCTATGCACATGGATAGGTAAAGGGATTAATGTAACCTTGAGGAAAGATGAGGTATGCTTTAACAAGGTTATGGAGGAACATCATATTCCTAAAAATAAATCAATGATGACAAGAAAGGAAGTCATGGGATTACCATAGGATAATGTTGCTTTGATATATCCTAAGTTTCTAATTGGATTAATTATGTAAATATTTGATATATCCTAAGTTTCTAACTTTATGGGATGTCATAGTGCTTTGTGGGACTCATTTGGGAGTTTTATATCCTATATTCAAGGTGTGGAGCTTGATGGAGTGCCACTTGCCTCCTAGTCACTTCATGGGAGACTTGTAGCTTGGAAAAAATCCATAGGAGTGCACCATACAATTGCCACTTGTCACTTGGGCACTCATTTGGAGTGAGAAGTTTGAAAGGAACTTCTCAGAGTTGTATGGTGGTGACGCGTGTCGAGGAAATCAAGTTAACTATGATAGGATCTCTGTTTTCTAGTAATTTGGCACCCACTTTGAAAATTCGATGTTGTTATTTGCAATTGGAGTTGTGCAAGGATGAAGTTTCTATTCCTATTTGAGTCAAACTTCAAATGTGGATGCCCAGATTTTTGACAAGTGCCTTTTTGCATGTGCATGTTGCATGTTTTTGCCTGTAGTTCCTTTCTTGTTGCATGTTCATGCATGGGTGTGGATTTGAGGAAAATTATATCCTAGTCATTATAGACTCTATATATACAGGTGTTATGCTAGAGGAGTTGTGAGAGAAGCTTTCTTTGTAGGGGTTATGCTGCTAGATTTTCTCCAAAGAAGGAACAAGATGTAAATCTCTTGTAAAGTCCATGAGTCTGATATTTTTTTTGTAACATGTACTCTTGTTGCTGAATAATAGAATGTATCTATGTTTTGGAGTATAAGTTTTTTTTACCTGAAAGGGTTTTCCCCATGTAAATATATCTATATTGAAAGTGAGAAATATACCCTCCCCCCACAACAAGAAAAACCAAAATTGAATACAATTTGGAGAGTATAAAAGATTAGAAAAGAAAAAATCACATTAGACAACTCTCTGTGTATTTGTTGAATATTCTAGAAATATGGACTACATGTTTGTGTAGAGCATTGAAATACCTTTCCAATGGTTATATCTAGAGCCTGTATGCCCAAGTTATGGCCCTAGAAGTGCAAAGAGGAATGGTTGACTTTGACTGAATATAGCAAATTTTTGGTAAAAACTCAAGAAAAATACTTGCAGATCTGGAATGGGCTTGAAAAAACCAAATTTTTGGCGATATAAAGTTTTTGAAAAATGGAGACCAAATGCCCAAGTTACACCCGATTTAGTGGAAGCTGCTCAAAAAAGGCCAATTTGGCCCTCAAGATGATCTAGGGGCTAAAAAATAAACCCTATGGTGGACAAGGAGGTTGGAAACTTGAGTATGTGGTGGAGCCCTTAGTTACTAATGTGACTGTGGGCCTGTCGACAGAAGCCCTTAGGGGCTAGCGGTTTGCGTAGTGGTCATTGAAGTGACCTGGGTCTTAAGCCCATGAGGGCTAGGTGGGTGATGGGTGGGTAGGAGTAGTATTGTGAGATACCAGTGGTGGTGGTACTTGATGGTCACCACCTCTACTATTGTCATGGCACTAAACATAGCACAACACTTTTTTTAAAGCGCTTTTGATGCATGAGCATCCTGGGTTGTGTGAGCAATCTTGCATCAACCAAAAGAATGCATTTTAATTTTTTTATTTTCCTAAAGCTTGGTAGCTGATTTATTTAATAGGATAATTTTCAAGGTTAGAAAAATAAATATTAAATAATTTCCTTTTATTATTTTATTGCAAATTTTGGGAGTGGAGATAATTTAGGAGGGAATTTTGAGAAATTGACAATTTTAAAAATTTACAAAAATGGACTTGGGCATGAGCTTTGGAGGGATTTATAATTTTGAATGATGCATTTATAAATTTAATTAATTCAAGCATGAAAATTTGGGCACCCAAGGTGAGTTGGTAGGAGTTACATTGGAAATTGCCCTAAAATCTAGTAATGGACTACCATTTTGACAATTTTGGTGGGAGTGGGTTTATGAAAGCATTTTCTATATTATGGAAAGTTTTTAAAATTCATTTTTGGAGGTTTCTTCCCAACTTGGTCATGGATTTTTTTTGGAGAGGTTCTTGTAGCTTAGTTTTGAAGAATATAAGCAATTTGGACTTGGTTTTGGTAGCCATTCTTGGCTAGAATTTGAAGGTTGTTGCAGGCGTTGTTATTTTCCTATGAGGGTTGTGGAAAATGTTATTTTAGGTTTATTGCAAGTTTTGAAGGTATTTGTGATGGAAAATAAATAAAATATTCAATTGTTGAAGGTTGGAATAGTTGCATGCTAAAGATTACAATTGGGAGAGTGTAAATTTAAGTTGCATTTGTAAGGAGAAAGAATGGTTTTGTATTTGTTAAATATTTTTCTGTTATAAAGTAGATTGGAAACCTTTTTTTTTTTTTCATCAATCCTTGGGGTTGTATAATCTGATATAAAATCAGATTTGTTGAAGATTTTAATCATTTGAACAAGTTTGGAATATAATATTGCAATATGGTTGATTTTGCATCCAATCTCTATTGTGTGAATTTGTGAGTTTCTGAGAGAGGGATTTATGTTGACCCCTCTAAACATTAGTGGTATCAAAGCATGTTGAACACTCTTTCATCAGTGGTATCAGAGTAGGAGTTCTTGAGTGTGCAAGAAAAAGCGTCAATTGGAGGTAGTTTGCACTAGGACCTGGGAGTGGAGAGTGTTGAGAATTTGTAAATAGATCACTGAGTGGGGCAGTTTACATGTGAAAAAACTGAGGGTTTTGAAATTTGTGTTAAGGATTTTTGAGACCTTAAGAATGGAAAAGAGGAAGGAGAAAATTAATTTTGTCATTTGATGGATTTTGAGGATCCTTGGACTTTAGAAAATTAGAGAGAGAGAGAGAGAGAGAGAGAGCAAGAAGAAACAAGAGTTGGGATGATAGAATTGTAGAAGCAAGTAGATGAATTAAGAGAAGAGATTGAAAGGAGAAAAAAAGAAAAGAGAAGAGTTGAAGGTAATTTTTATTATCCTTCTAATGATATTTTGATTGTAGGAAAGAAAGAAGATGCAACAAGGTGTCATGCATGTGGCACAAAAGAAGAAGAGGATGAGTACAAATAAATTGATGAGCGTGAAGATAAGACATGTCTTGTTGAAGGTATAATTGTGGAGAATGAGGAGGTTGTATGTGCAAAAGAATAGGTTGCACTAAAAGTTGATATGACAGACTTTGAGTGTCCAAAGTATGATTAGGTGATTGGTGAGGAAGGAGAAGATCTCCTACTAAGAGAGGGGATAAGGAAGATAGAATAATTATTTGCAGCCAGAGAAATTGTTAAAGAAGAATTGCAGAAAATGTTAACAGCCGGCTTTATCTACCCAATCTTCAATAGTCAGTGGGTTTCCCCATTGGTCATTGTTCCTAAGAAAAGAGGAAAATGGAGGGTATGTGTAGATTACAGAGAGCTCAACTTGGCAACAAAGAAAGATTACTTTCCTCTTTCATTCATTGATCAAGTTCTAGATAATTTAGCTGGGAAAAAGTACTTCTCATTCTTGGATGGCTTCAGTGGATACAATCAAATCAAGATTTCTCCTGAGGATCAAGTAAAGACTACTTTTACATTCCCTTGGGGAACCTTTGCCTATTCAGTTTTGCCTTTTGGTCTCTGTAATGCTCCTACAACTTTCCAAAGGGCAGTTATAAGTATCTTCTCAGGCATCTCATATGATTGCATGGAAATATACATGGATGACTTTACTATTTATGGTAAGACATTTGACGAAGCTCAAGCCAACTTGGAGAAAGTACTAAAGAGATGTGAAGATCACAACCTATCATTGAATAGTTAAAAGTGCTCCACAACTTCAAGCATTCTTACTATAGACATTTCAACTCGTAGCATTTCATCATTTTCATCATTTTAGCTAAGTTTTATCACCATTTGGAGTCAACTCATGCACTTTGGATAATGAACATCATCAAACCTTATCAAAGGGATTGGGAAAGGGTTTCTTTCCACATGAAAGGAGCACGAATCCCCCTATTGGATGAAGGTTTAACTATTTCAATTTGATTACATGTTATTTTTGGTTTATTATGCTCTCATTTTCATGTTTTCTTCTTGATTTAGCTAAGAATTTCATAGGGAATGCTAGATTTGGATTTCGAACATGTTTAACAAGTGTTTGTTGATCTTGTGTTAGCTTGTTGCAGGTTTGGTGTTCACATTTTGGCTATATAAGAAAGATCTTTCATTGTACATTTTGGGGGACAATATTATAATTCATTTTGCACCATACTCAAGTTATTATTTTTCTTTCTACTCTTTTGTGGAAGGTAATATTTGATTTTATAGGCTATCCTTGAAACTTGAGTCCATTGATGACTCTTACATGGTATGAGAGCTTTAGAGATCTATAAACCCCTTTAAAAAATTTGGAAGATAATCAAATAAAAGAATTTATTGGGTTTTCTTTGGAGCAAAAATGGACCTTACTATTATATTAATTAGATCTACTTTATATGATTATGGGGTTTTTTAATTTGTAAAGTTCATAGAAATGAACTTGATTTGTGTGAGGTAATATGTACTTTAATCACAAATCTTGTCCTTTAAAAACATAACTTACTAAAACAATTAGACCTAAACTAGTAATCATACCTTTGTGTGCATTGGGTACACTGAAGATTTGTGGAGATGAATATTTTAATTTATGGTATTGTATTTGAAATATAAAAATTGTAAAATTTGAAGTGTTGAAGTTTTTTAAATAAATGAAGTTATGCATATATATTTTATTGTCACTTCATTTTAATTAACAGAATATGATTTTGAACTACAAATTCAATGGTGCAGCCACATCTGCCATACAGTTCTGGCATTCAAGAACCAGTATAATTTGTATTTTTTGCAAAGGAAAATAAGTAGTAAAATGGCTGACAATTTTGAGGAAACATTTATTGTATAATTCAAAAGGTCTGTTAAGAACAATGTATTGAGATTAACAAATAAAGATTATATGATATGTACTGTAGGTATTGGAAGAATAGGTCTGGCAACCATTGAATTTGCAGCTTCGATAGTAGCTGCTATACATTCAATAGTAAAAAATGTTGCAAGGAAAACTGTCAGCAGAATAGCATCAAGTAGAAGGAAAATAAATGCCCTCATTTAGCAGATAACAATCTGAGAACTGTAATAATGAGATAAAACACAACAAAACTGATGTGAACATAATATTATATTTTTATGATCTCTCAACCTTCGTAAAATAATTTGTAAATGCTCCTCATGTTCCTATATATTTTTAGAGTAAATTAGAATTTCATCAAGAAATTATAACATATATTTATCTAGGTGGTGATGGAAAACATAGTTCACAAGTCTCATGAAAGTGGATGGGGCATTTTTCAGGCCAAAAGGCACCACCAAGAACTCATAATGTTCATACCTAGTTGAGAATGTTAATTTTGGAATATCCTCTTCCTTGATTCTCAATTGGTGATAAATTGATGTTAAATCTATTTTAGAGAAGATAGTAGCTTCCTTCATCTAATTAAACAAGTCATTATTGAATAGCACTAGGGCTCCCCAAGGGTGCACACTAGCTTAAATAAACTCCTCCTTAATAATTTGTTACTGCATCTTAAGCTCTTGTAATTGAGTTATGTTCATTCTATAGGAGGGTTTTGAAATAGGCTTAGCCCTTGGGACTAGATCTATTGTAAAATTCATCTATCACTTAGGAGGTAATCTTGGCAACTCTTTAGAAAAAACATCATATTTTGAGAAGATTGGATGATATTCAAAGCTCGAAGTTGAGTTTTGGATACCCTCCTATACCTTCATGCTAGATATATTTTTCTTTTCTTATTTTCTTCCCTCTTAGCTTGCATGGCTAAGATCATTCTCTGCACTAAAGGTCTTTGGATTTCATGGAGAATCACTAGTGTTCCTTGATCATCTAGACATTCAATCTTTTTATTGTAGCAATCAAACTTGGCTTGATTATCCTAGAATCAGTCTATTCCTTCGATTAGGTCATAGGATCCTAACTAGGTGACCCATAGGTTTACCTTAACTTATTAATAATTCCTTTAATAGTGTACCTTGGAGCTCTATTAGGAAAGCCTATTGGTCTACTTGACAGTTATTCATAGCTTTGTAATTTTGAGGAATGAGATTGGTGGTATTTTTTGGATTATTGGGATACTCACTCATGTAATAATAATGTACATACATATAACACATGACATGACAAACCATAATGTAAATTTTATATAATATGACAAATCATAATAAGAGTTCAAACCATAATACTACACATACACATATAACATGACATGAAAAATCATAATAACAATGAATCATAATGTCTAGAGAGAACATGTGTGTGCATGTAAAAAAACTAAAAGAGAAGGAATCAACTACAATATGGGGAGTGTTTTATTTTGTTTTCTTTCATTTTGATATATCCATTTTTTTGTATTCTCTTGTTGATGTGGTTTAATAGCTTAGTGGTGTTGGCTATCACTTTGTCTATTCTATTTGATTTCTAACCTCATCTTAGAAATGTTATCCTCAAGGATTCTATATATATATTTGGACAAAGCATAAATATGGGTAAAAGCTCCATCTTTTTCATGAGCTCTCTAGTTATGTGACAACGTAGAGTCCTCCATTTTGGGTTGTAAATTTTAAGATATCCTCTCCTACTTGTGGAATGCCCCTCTTCGAAGGTAGAATGAAAAAAACCAACTAGAACAACCTTTTGGATATATTTAAAGGAAATTTGGTTGGCTAGAAAGGATGTTTTCTCTCTTAGGTACATAAGTTCCAACTACTTAAAAAGTTTCATCCAAATCCTCATATTCTATCTCATGGCTCTCTCTAATGTTTCATGAAAGGTTCTTGTAAAAATGAGTCAAATTCAAAAAATATTACTTTGGTTTAGAACTAAATTAAAGTATAGGATTCCTTTGGTGACCTTGGATGAAGATACTCTCCCAAAAAGGACTGGCTCATTTCTTTCTATTAGAATTGGCTATGGCTGCCACCCAAGATCTATGGACCAAATGGAAAGCACAAGAAAAGAGAGAAAGATTATGACAAGAATAAACTATATTCAATGTCATTAATATGATATGCAGTACAATGATTGATTACAAATGAGAGAGACCCCTTGGTTATATAGCCAAGGTGAGAACATAGAAGGGCATAAGATTATGACAAGTGTCAGAATCTTATGACATGAGACAACTAGGAAAACTTATCACTCCACCAAAGATGGAGAGATAATCACATGATGTGTCCACAAAAGGTGGAAGTGATGAGATGATGACATGTCAAGTCCACCAAAAGTGGAGATTCTCAAACAACCTCCTATGTGGTCCCTAAGTAAACTTAACTAAGGTGTAATTGTGACCTAGGACAAGGTACAAAATATTTAATTACACCAACACCCCCCCTTAAGTGCAACTTAGGGAGTAGTGCACAAATGCAAACAATGCAAGATGGGTCCTGGCTACTAGGCCATGTTAGGTACCCATGTACAAACAATGCAATCAATGTAATGAAATCTCTCACAAGCGAGGAAAGGGAGAAAACCTCATGGGACAAAACTCCCCCTCAAAAGAGAGATGAAATACAAAAAAGAAATGCTCTCAATGAAGAATGAGAAGGTAAAAACCCCATGTGAGGAAAAAGACCCCCCCATAAGAGAGAAGTAGAAGAGAGATAAGGTAGCCCCCCCTCAATGTTGAGTCTCTTGCAAGAATGGTAGAAGCTCGACATTGAATGCTGAAGATGATCCAATCTCGTCGAACAACGTTCCTCCCCTTAGGAAGAAACAAAACCAAGGATGTATGTAGGATGTCAAGATGTATGATGTGCGATGATGTCTCTGAAGCATGCTCAAGTGTCTCCATGTCGATGCAGAAAGCTGAACCACTCCAATCAGGCGTTCTAGGCCACACTGCTGAAGAGTACAATCCAACATCTAGTAGAGAAGAATGTAGAGCACTATCCAAAGACAAAGATATCCCCTCTGAAGACAAAGAAGCCTCCTCCAAATGTTGTCCAAAAGTATCCACATTCACGCCAAACTGAAGAATGATCATGTAGAGAATGAACAAGAGAGGGTAAAGGTGTTCCCTCACAACTGAAGAAGGTGCATCTTCATCAAAGAGAAGATGAATGCTATCAATGATGTCCTCCAAATCCACAAGATGAGACTCCATGAACAAGTCTGAAATACCTATTAGGAAGCCATCCAAAGTAGCCATATCTGGAAGACTATGTGTATTTTGCTGAATCACTAGGAGCCAAACTGTAGCAATACAAGCATCATCAACTGCACATTAGGTAGAGGAGATGAAATGCAAGGCTCAAGAACTGGATCTAATGTGAGTATGCCCAAGTTCAAAAAGCCAAATGTCTCCTCAGAATCATAGTTGTGATCAATAGTCGAAGGAACATCGTCATCATCAGAAGCAAACTGTGCAAAGGAATACAACTAAGATGAATGATCAACCACCCTAGTAGCAATGATATCTAGTCTCCAAGTCACGAATGATAACCGAATCAAGAGTGAACTCCACAGTTCTCCCATCTCCACCATGTGTAATCTGATAAATGGAAAGTAGATTGTTTGTCAAATGAGGAACACACAAGACATCCTGAAAAGTGTTCTCCCCAATGCTAATAGATCCCTTCCCTGTTACACTCATGTATGTATTGTTTCCCATCAAGATAGGAGACATAGAACAAGGCTGAAATGAAGAGAAGATAGTCTGTGAAGATGCCATATGATGTGAGCTCCTGAATCTAGAAGCCATCTTCCTGATCCTGGACTTGAATGAGCACAAAGAGCTTGTCCTTTATATCCTGATGCTTGACCTTTGTCCTTTTAGACTGTTTTGAAGTGGAAGGAGAAGAAGATTGCACATTCTAGAAGGAAAATCAATGATTCTTTTTGAGAAGATTTTTCAACTCATCAATATCCTTCTTATAACAATAATGTTCTTCATGTCCATCCTTCTTGCAATATGCACAAAAAGGTCTCTCCTTCTTAGATGATTCTCCTTTTGAAGAAGATTTTTTCTTTTCTTGATCTGAATGTGGTTTTACTTGATCTGAATGTTGATTATTCTTTGCTTTCTTCTATTTCTTATCTGATTCTGATTCTTTCACCTGATTAACCAACAATGCCTGAGATTTGGAAGTCTTGATGAGACCCATTGAGATAAGCTTTTGCTACTCATGTATCAACATCTCAGAAAATGATGCAAATGAAGGTGTAGTGTATGCAGATCCCATAGTCAATCTATGAGTATGAAAGCTAGAAACAAAAGAATCATAATCAGGACCAAGTTTGTTCATTGTATTGTACACCAACTGGATGTCCTTCTTATCAATTCCACATGCTTTACATTGCTCTTTTAGATCATTGACCTTAGTGATGTAGTCTTGGATGTTGTCAAAGTTCTTAGGATCAAGATTCATCAAATCATTATCAATTTGATAGCCTCTTACTTCATCTTTTGTACCATACAATGTTTTCAATTTTTCCCAAGCTTCATGAGAATTTTTAAATGATTCAATCTGAAACAACAAGTCTTGAGAAACTAGTCTACGAAGACACCCAAGAGCTTTGGCATGTTTCATCATCCATTTTAACTTTTTCTCATCATCTGTAGGTTCAGGTACCTTATTTTCAACATATAGAGAGTGACCTTCTGTCATTAGTATATTCCATGCATTCTGATGCCATTTTGAATAATTATATGATGTGAGCAAAGGAACCTTAGAATGATCCATGAGAATGAAAGAGCAAAGCAAATAGATCAAAGACAATGCACAAAGAGACCCCCCAATCACTTAATCAAGAAACCCCCCAAGCAATATATAATTTGAAACTTTATATTTAGTGCGTTTACAGTTGCTAGATGCCAAAAACAACAAGCTAGACTTGATCTTAGTGCTTACAAATGCCAAAATACGCCACAGTATCAAATAAAATTTTGGTACAAAATAAGATAAATCTGATTATACCACTAAGAATTACAGGAAAAATCATGCACTTTCAAAAAATATTACACCCAAAAATGTTACCGTAGGAGCAAGTTATGAGCTCCCGAAGTTCTCAAAATGAGGACGAAGTAGCAACAAATGTGAGAATCTATAATTTCTGAAAAGGAAGTCACCAAAAATAAAAATTGATTGCACCAGTACGTAGAGTACGAAATTCTAGCCTAAATCAAAAAAATTGCTCGAAAAAAGGAGTCAAAATGAGCAAGATATTAGCCTTCAAAGTTAGACTACAAAAATCAGATTGCAAACCGTGAGGGGGGCAAAATTTTCAGAAGCTGCTGACGTGTGCTGACCACATCAAGCAAAGTAATTAAATTTGATGGGCTTGCGGCCATCAAAAAGGAATATTCTCTGTCCGCGGAATATTCGCAAACTCGGACCTTAAATTTGACGTTCAAATGGACGTCACGAGAAAACGCGCCCTTCTACCTGGAAATTTTGACGCCAACGGAATATGCTAAAATTGCCGGAATATTCCAAAATCCACGTTGCAGGAATCTTCGAATTTTTTGCTAAATTTTGGTTTGACCGGCGCGGATTTTGCTTTGACTTCCCGCCGGTAAGGAGAATTTTGGACTGCCGGATTTTCTTTGAATTCGCTGGAAATTTCTTTTGAATTCCCCGGTGTATTTATGTTGACTGGCTGGAGAATGTGGATGCCGCCGGCCGGTGGTAACCGCAGGAGTGTGGGGACCCACGTGGGTGTGGGGGCTGGTCAGTGGCCAATAAACAAGGGGCGCGTGGCAGTTGGGTACTGCGGGTACGGGTACCCTCTGCGGTACCAGTCTACAGCCCGCAGACTCAAATTTTTTTTATTTTTTTTTTTGATTTTGAAATCAAAAATTTCAATGAAATTTTTTTTTAATGATTTTTTCAATATGAAATTTTTTAGAAAATTTCAAAAAATTACATTTGAAAATTTTTAATTTATTTTCTGAAAAATCGTACCGTCGCTCAATAATGACGTTTGGGGGGCCGTACGGCTCTTCGGGCAAAAAATTTTTGCCTCACCGGACAACTGCTACGAATCGGACGAATTGACAGTCGATCTTAGGGTTTTTGGCCCTTCTAGACGCGATGGGATGGTCGGATTTGACCCAAAATGCTCCAAAATTGCAGCTACCTTCTGGATCTGGCAACCACGCTTCAGCTTCAAACCCTCATAGATTTGGCCTTGTAGCTCCGATTTGGACGAAACAAAAGGAAAAATCGACTATCTCGAACCTTCCGGACGCAATGGTGAGCTCAGATTTGCACCAACAAGCTTGGATGTGAACCTGCAACAAAGAGCCACAAACAGAACCTCCTCAGATCTGGAATCTCTCTTCAAAATAAGACTCTCCAATGGCTCCAAACACACTCTGATACCATGTTAGAATTGGCTATGGCTACCACCCAAGATCTATGGACCAAATGAAAAGCACAAGAAAATAGAGAAAGATTATGACAAGAATAAACTATATTCAATGTCATTAATATGATATGCAGTACAATGATTGATTACAAATGAGAGAGACCCCTTGGTTATATAGCCAAGGTGAGAACATAGAAGGGCATAAGATTATGACAAGTATCAGAATCTTATGACATGAGACAACTAGGAAAACTTATCACTCCACCAAAGATGGAGAGATAATCACATAATGTGTCCACAAAAGGTGGAAGTGATGAGATGATGACATGTCAAGTCCACCAAAAGTGGAGATTCTCCAACAACCTCCTATGTTGTCCCTAAGTAAACTTAACTAAGGTGTAATTATGACCTAGGACAAGGTACAAAATATTTAATTACATCAACACTTTCAGCTTCTTTATATGTTTCCCATTGCCTGCCATAATTTGTTTCGTTTGTTGCCCAAGACATAAGTGATCTCAAATGGATGTCACCAATATACAGAAGGGGATTCCACTCTATTTCAAATGGAATTAAAAATCCATGTAAATAAAATTCACACAGAATTTCTTAGCCAATTAGGAACTGCCTGGTATGCATCGTAGAGTTCTTTAGCAGTGTGAAGTATAGGATCTTGATTTATGAAAATTCTCATTAGTTGAAACCATAAGAATTGTTCCTTGAGGCACATAGCATAAACTTCGGGTGGTGGTCTGCACTCCATAATCTGACCAGTTACCTTTAACATTTCATCCATTTTCTCCTTTAACTCCTGAATCTACTGTTTCTTCCTTTTAACTTCCCTTTTCAGTTTCTTTTTTTCTTCCTCCCATAGAATTTGTTGCATGTCAGTTTGGGCTAGGTGGCAGAAAGTTAGGGTTTGTAATGTAACTGGTTTCCATGTAGCTTTGACATATTCCAAAAACTAGAGGCCTAATAGAAAGCACAAGCATAAGAGAGATAAAAGTAATATGAGAAGAATATACTATATTCTCCCAATGATGCAAACAAAATGTGCAAAAGTACATAGTTCAGACCCCTTGGTTATATAGCCAAGGTGAGTACATAGAAGGGCATAAGATTATGACAAGTTTCATAATCTTATGACATGATACAACTATGAAAATCTATCACTCCACCTAAAGTGGAAAAGTGAAAATGTGATAATCACCACAAATGGTGGATCACCCACAAAAGGTGGGTGTGATAAAGTAATAACATGATAAGTCCACCAAAAGTGGAAATTCTCCAACTACCTCCTATGTGGTTCCTAAGTAAACTTAACTAAGGTGTAATTATTACCTAGGACAAGGTACAACACTTTTAATTACACCAACGCCAATAATTATATGCTTCAATCCGAGTTTAATGAAGTCAAGGAGATTAATTTAAAAGAAAAATTGGAACAAAAAAATTATGACAATGTCCCTTAAAAAGTTGTAGTAGAGAAATTTGTTGCTGGTGAAAATGAAAGGGTGAATGAACATGTTAATTGCAGCCACATGTATGATTTTATGTTTCCTACTACATCGCTACAATATTTTTGTCAGGTTGAAAAATGTTCCAAAAAGGAAGATAGAAAGAGTGGTGTAATTTAAAACATTGAGAATGAGGGTATATTAATTCCAATCCAAGAATTCTTTAGCAAATGGGACCTAGGTGATAGTCTCTTCTCAGGTGATACAAATCAATTTTCTATAGTTTTAACTCATTCATTCATTTTGGTATGGAATCTTAGTTCTCTTTTCAACAAGGTACAAATGAAGAACATTCAAATCCACCTAAAATCTAAAATATTTGATGAGATTACTACTTTTTCCAAAAAAATATGTCTCATTCTATGCACATGGATAGGTAAAGGGATTAATGTAACCTTGAGGAAAGATGAGGTATGCTTTAACAAGGTCACCAAAGGAATCCTATCCTTTAATTTAGTTCTAAACCAAAGTAATATTACATGTTTGTGATTGGTTTCAAAGGGGGAGAGAGAGCAGTGAAAAATTCCTTATCAAATTTAGGGGGAGTTGTGTTTTGAAGTTTTGAAGGTTGACAGTGTACTCATGATGGTTCTGACACTTAGTGATTTTTCACTAAGTGTGGCCATCAATGACAAAGGGAGATATTGTTGGCATATGGCTTCTAGTGTTGTCATTGATTTGGTCTGCAGTTCAATACTTGTTCATATTGAAAGAAAAAAATGAAGAACAAGGTATCCAACTAAAGTAGAGTTTGTTGATCCATATGCATTATTGAATTATCAGTTTGAGTTGTGGATCTCAGGAAAGGTTGTTGAGCATCTAGAATATATTATTCTCAAAGTTCTGTGTCGTCACATCAATTGGTGTACGAGTTAGGAGATCCACCAAATCCCCTCTCCTTCTAGATACTTCTTGAATCTTGCATTTCTCTATATATTGAGTTCCTTGTATTGTATAATGTGTAGTTTGTTTGCAAGTAATGAAGTGCTACTAGTATCACTCCACAATACGTGTTTGTTTCGAAGCACTTGTTGAAGAAATCTTTGTACTTGGGGTTGTATTGTAACTCTTGTTTGAATTAATACAATAGTATTGTGGTTTTAGAGGTTGGGGTTTTCTACACAAAAGGGTTTGGGTATGTGCAGGATCATGATGGGCCAAAAAGTGGCAATATGATGGGTATTTCTAGGGTATGTGATTGACAACTTTTTTTTACCCAAAATTGATGAAACGAAAAGGGTTTTTAAAGGATATTCTTAGCTTTCCACCAATATAAATTATGTTTTAATTTGAATTTAATAAATTATTATTATTTATTTTCTATTTGAATTATGACTAAAGCCCTGATTGATAGGCTGATTGAAAAACATCTATAGCTTTCAAACGGTATGACATTTATTGAATCTAAAACATGTGTCACATTCTATGCTTCGCATGCTATAGGATTAAAAAAAAGACAATTGAATTTAATGAAATTTTGACCAAGTTAAGGTGGTCAGACATAAGAGTTTTTGTATTTTTTAAAAGGTGTAATAAAAAATTCATAATTAATTATTTACTTGGAAAAAAATTACAAAAAATATGCATCACATCCGGACATGAGTCCTCTACTTATATCTAAAATATTAGAAAAAAATACTATCATTTTATTGTGGTTAGGATGGTCAGACAGACACCTACTTATTTTTTTTTGTAAAATTGAAGTACTACTACATTAAAATTTTGAATTTTCACCAAATAGATTTTTTCTTTTTAAAATAAACCTAGTAGTTTAGAAAATATATTCAGCTTGCTATAGATTATATTCTTACATATTTTTGAAATAATATAGATAACTTATTCAAATTTTTACATCAAATTTCCTAACTTTGGTTTTTCTAATTTTTTTGCTACTTAAGGTCCTATTTTTTCCATGATGATCTTGCACATACCCGTTTTCCCCACTTATATCTAGTGTATGTTGTATTTGTGTACTTAATGTTTAATTATATTCTTCCTATGTGTTTTTCTTATTATAGTTATATAAGGTCTTAAAAGGAATTTTTTTGTAACTCTCCCCTACTTATATTAGTGTAGGAAGTTGTTTCCACTCACACAACTTCATTTCTCTTGACTCAATAGTGCTCCTATTACATTTCCACTTGCATCACAATCAACTTGAAATAATTTGTTAAAATCAAGTAATGCTAAATAATTAATATGATGTGTGCCAGTGTAATTAATTGCTTTTGGTGGAGGATTTTCTCTAATGTTATCTGGGATTTGGGGAAATAGAAGATTACCTTTTCTTCATGGGAAATGAAAGATTAGTGCTCTGTTAAAAAAAATTGTTTTTGCTTTTTTGTATTGTTGGATATTTCTGGAAGTTCTTTGGTTGAGATTTTGGCATATTTGGGATTTTGTGTTCGGGAAGGGCTTTGGAAGCTACAGGAAAAGCTATTCTTCATCTGACAAGTTTCAGAAGCTACAGGAAAACAGGTATTTCTAGGTTGTGTTTTTAATTTGTTTGCTTTTGAAAAGAATGCCTGTGAAAAGAAATTTAATTTTATTAAAAACCTTGTTCTTCTTGGGAAAAAAATTGTTTACTATATTCTTTCTGTAAGATTTGTTGATTTCTATATATATTTCAAGAAATCATGGATATGTAGAGAAAATAGTGAAAATGAAAGATGAGATTCAAAATAAAACTTCTGTAGCTTTCTCTCTGTAGAAAATATTTGAGTTAAATTTGTGAAGGGAAATCATTTAAATGGGAAAATGAATTTGAAACCTATGGGGTAAATTAGTATTGATTGGAAATTCTTGTGCGTATTTTCCTTTGAAACCCTGTTGAAATTCATTGCCTGATAGAAGTATTTTATTACTTTCATTTTATTGAATATATATACATATAATTATATATTTACTTCATATATAAATTGGATTGTGAGGATTTCTTTTTGAAAAACTCCCCCTGGGCCAATGGCCTGAAATCAATTTCCGGCGAAATTACCAGCACCAAAATCTAGTGTAGAACCATTTCTTGTATCAGACTCACTCTTTCTTATGCCCAAGTCTTTTTCATTTGATCTCTTATCTCTTCCATAGTCACTATTATGTGGACTGAGTGTGCGCACTCAAAGCAAAACAAAGATAAAAAGGTCCTTGTTCATGATGTTGAGGAAATCGTGGAGATGCATGACATGCTAGCGTCTAAGGATCTAGATGCAGAAAAATCTTTAAAGAACTACTCTAATGGTCGTTTGGTGTGTCTCTCTATTTTTTTTGTTGGCTTTTTTTTTCTACTGATGGTCTGTTGATGGTCTATTAATCAACTTGTTTTTTGTTGCTTTTGGGTCGGTAGTCCATTGTTTCATCTTTACAGCCACTCTCTTTTTGTTCAGGGTTTCAGGTACCCTTCCAAACATGTTTATTGTTAATCAAAAACATGCATAATACACATAATCAAGTATAACATGTCAATTTCCAAGACTAAAACACTAGGATCAATGCCAAAACTAATTTTCCAAACAAACCCACATAGGAGTTATAGACACCTAAAAATGGTCATGGAATTTAATTAATTAAATACTAGTTATTTAATTAATATTTTGACTATGTGTAAATAAATTCTCAATTTATTTATATTGTTCACCCTTTTTCTAATTCTCCAAATCTAAAATCATATTCTTCTAATTTAATTAAATAAACAAATTTCCATAAGCTTGTTTTATTTAATTAGTTTCACTAATCTTGATTAGGAATTCAGGCACATAACTGTACCAATTTCAATTATAATATGCCATGTTCATACCAATTTCAAGAAAATATAATGAGAGTGACATAAGAACAATCTCACATATAGTAAATGTGTTCCAAAACAAAGGTTCGAAGCAATCTATTTCTTTTATTGATAATTTTCAAGTATGCACATTCAACTCAAAGTTTACAATTGCTCATCAAAATTTGGGTAGCATTTAGTCTCAAGAGATCAAAAGGTCCATAATACAAAATGAGCTCCTCATATTTATAGATGAGAGGTAAAGAGCTATTTTAGGAATGTATAACTAATTTGACTTATAGATAAGTCAACATGATAGGTTACAGGAACATGAAAGTGTATTGCTATAAGATATCCCAATAAAAGGTTTCAAAAGAGTTTAAACAACCATGAATAACAAAAGTGAGGGTAATAAAAGTTCATCATGATATCCAAACTATGAGCACATTTTGGGCTCATCATTTGCCTCCTACTTAACCCAATGCTGGTCCTCCAGCATTAAAATTTTTGGTGGTCTCTCTGAAATCAGTGGTTGAAGCATGACTCTGAAATGGAGTTCAAAATATGTAATAAAAACCTCTGAAAGTCTCCCACCTTTCATACCTACGAGCTTCTGTATCTTCAATAATGTTTGTAGCCTGGCAGGGATAAAGGGGCCACAATAGCACAGGAGGTCTAAATGTCAATGGCAACCACAATTCAAACCTCTTTTGAAGTCCCAATTGTATGTATCTGCTTGATCGTTTAAGAGTTGCCGTAAAATTTAGGGGACTGTGAGGCTCAGACCTTCTTAATCCAATAGTTAATCTTTCCCACCTCTTTTCAATTCTGGAGTATGATAGTCTCCAAAATGAGTATGGTTGTTCCTAAAACTCATCATATACCTATTTTTTGAGATCAAATATTTTCATCCTAAATTGCCTAGAGGGTTCTGCCTTGTCAGAGGATGATGGTGAAATGGTGATGGCAATAGGTGTTGCTATAGGAGAACTTACTGCAGGGGAAATTGCTATAGGAGAAAAGTGCCACCTTTTCTGATAACAAGGGTCAGATTCTGGGGTTTGTTCTACCCCAGATGAATCTCCTACCTTTGTTTTTCCCTTCTCTCTCCTAGTGGCAGACCTAGTTTGTACCCATGCAGAGGACTCTGGTGTGTGAGCTACAAGACTAGGTGTTGCAAGAGCAGATGACCCTTGCCCTATTCTTCTACTGGTAGACGCTATTTCTTCTTTCTTTTTCTGAGGTCATGGTGTAAGTACCCTAGGGGGTTCTAGAATTTGCAAGCTCTTTTGGGCAACAAATTATTGCCAGGAAAGAGGTGAGACATCTCTCAAAGAGCATTCAATAAACAATTTTATGAGGCCATGGTGAGCAATAGAATTATCCTTCCCCTGTTGGGTTCCATGGGCACATTGTTCCAAAAATTTTAACAAAAAGTTCAAAACATTTACAACTAACCCATGCCTCATATGACTTAACAATTTGAAATGGTAAGAATGTAGGTAAGAGAAACGAAATTCACAAGTTAAATACCTGATAATGAAAGCAATGTATTCTGGGTATGGAGGAGGCAACGACACTCACTTGCATCCCTACTTGGAGAATTCCAAAGGTCCATAAGTGGGTATTGTAAATTCTGCCCTTGCAGAGATAGCATCCAAAGAAAAATTCTCTCCAATGGCTAGAAGCCCGATTACCTCTGTAATTCTTTCTTCAGTTACAACAACTATTAGACCCCATACAGTAGCCTCCCCTTCAGAAAGCATTCTCAAAAATTCACCTGCAGCCTCCTCATTGAAAGCATTTTAACTCAAAAATTAATTCAACCATCCATAGAGGCTGAATGTCTAGAATGTTTGAGGATTTTGCAACAATAACTCATGAGCTACAGGCTCATGTCACACCAACTGACCACCCATGTTCACAGTTTTGCCTTGGTTGTACTCAACATTTTTTCAAAAATCCAAAAATTTCCCCATCTGTTTCCCTTTCTGTTCTGGTTCTTTTATGTTGTGCTGTCACTTTTCTCTCCTTTTCCAAAAGTGAACTTTTTAAACAAGCAGTTTTAAATTGTGGTTTACAATGAAAAACATGCAATGAAAAAGACATGTGATCATATTTGGAAAGTACCAGAAAAATAATAAAGAAAGGTTATCAAAGCAGTTGTGGTAGAAAAGATAGGTTTAAAAAAATGGTTTATCCCACACTCTACTTAGAGTATGACATGTGTCCTCACATGTACTAAAAAATAGGTAGAGATCGGGTAATAATGACTAATAAAGACATAGTAGTAAATGAATAAAATGAAATAAATCAAATATGCGATAACAAAATTTATGGCGTACCTTTCAATAAATGCTTGTACATGTTGAGAAAGATGATAGCTTCAGCATGAGGTGACAGTTGGGAATGATATCATAATTAAGGGTGCAGATGAATGAGGTGGATGGGTGACATGGGCGAATGAGATGAATGGATGGAATGGATGGATGGGATGGATGGATGGAAGATAAAGAAGTGAGATGTGGTGAGAAGTGGAAATGAAGAAAATGGGGTTTCCTTAAAAAGGAAACCTTTATTATGAGCATGCTTTTCAAAATTACGGTGAAGCTATAGGAGAAAGGCTAAAGCCTTTGGCTGCAGGAAGAGTAGCGGCAGGATCCTGCATGAACTGCTACATGAATTCTTCTTTTGAGACTAGTTTATAGTACAATCGGAGGTAGTTTCCATTAACAACTTGAATCTAATAGGATCAATTGTAACAAGTTGAACTGCACCATTAGCAAATACATTCTCAATTTCATACGGGCCCAACCATCTGGTCTGTAATTTTCCTAGACTGTCCTTATATCGTGAGTCATAAAGCAGAGCCCAATCTCCTACTTTAAATTTCTTTTCCTTAATGTATTTATCATGCCACCTTATTCACTGATTCTATATCATCTCAGTGTGTTGCAGGGCATTGAGTTGCATGATTCTATCTTTCTGTACAGTTGTTAAGTCCATGTCCATCTCTAATGCTATTCTTAGAGTCTTATGTTTGAATTCTATTGGCATCACAGCTATTTTACCATACACCAATTGAGATGGTATGATGCCACAAATGATGGTTTTACAACCTCAATATGATTGCAAAAAGATGTACGACCAACAAGATTTCTACATTTAATATGTAAGATCAAGTACTTGTATGACCAACAACCAAACTAGAGCAATGTAATGACCACAACCTTATCACAAGGAAATTACATGGAATTTATAACTTCAAAGTAAAAAATAACTATTCCTAAAAATTTGGAAAACAAAATTTCTTCAATAATTATAAGATACATTGTCATAATTGAATCATAGACAAACATTTTAGATTCCATTTCAATGATTCAAACTAGAAAGTACATTTCACTATTATTTTCATCATTTTTCCTCATAAACATTTTCAATTATTAATAAACATTAAACAAATAAGGATTAGGGTTAGAGATCCATATCTAGATACTTTCTTTCTTTTCCATCTCCCAAGACTTGGCAAGTCAATTGCAAGAGGGAGAGCATCACCTAAGTGCTTTACCTCTAACCACAGACTTAAGCGGTCCCTCGCACACCTTCGGATCTGGAAGTGGCCCTGTCCTTCAACAAAGGGAATGCTTAAGCACCCCCTAATAATAGCCATCTGAGCTTTGGTGTTGTGCCCTACTTAACCAATACCGTTTATCAACTATGGAAACTTCCAACAATGAAAGACAACTCTGATTGTGTTAAGCATCCAATACATGGTGAACCAACACGTGCATGCAGTGACTCATGCACCCACTTTGGCCAAAGTTGTTTGTAATAAATACATTTGCTACTTACTTGGAGTGAAGTCATATGTTCACCCACCCTACTCAACTTGGAGACTTATTTGACCTAAGGTTTGACCAATTGTGGACCCAAAAGGCCCTATGATCATAAGATTCTTATTAAACCACACCCACTAAGGAGTTCACAAAACTGAATAAATTCAAGCTCATAAACTAAGTAAGACACCTTTGTTGTGATTCTAGCAATGTCCAAAATTTGGAGATTTGGAGCATGCTGGTGATCCCATGTGTTATTCATGTGAGGTAAATTTAAATAATAAATTTAAATTACTTGATACATGTTCACACATTGAAGTTGTATATTGTAATTTTTAGATATTTTTACTTATATACACATGCATATTAAATTAAATTATACATGTACTTGAACTTGTACAGGGCTTGGGATAGGGGATGGGTCAGGGATCAAGATAGCTTAGATTAGGATAGGGATTGAGAGAGGGATCACAGTAGGGATCAAATTCATCTATACATACTAGATATCCTTCTCTTTTAGTTTTTTTACATGCACACATGTTCTCTCTAGACATTATGGTTCATTGTTATTATGATTTTTCATGTCATGTTATATGTGTATGTGTAGTATTATGGTTTGAACTCTTATTGTGATTTGTCATATTATATACAATTTACATTATGGTTTGTCATGTCATGTATTATATGTATGTACATTATTATGTTTTGAACTCTTGTTATGATTTGTCACATTACATACATTTCACATTATGGTTTGTACATCACATTACATGGTTTGCGGTGTCACATTATATAAAAATTTTACATTATTGTTTACATCACTTATGGTTTTTCAAATGTCATGTTATATCACATTATGGTTCTCATTTATTTAGAAAGTTATGCCTTCTGATTTTATTTAGCACTTGTACATTGATTTTTTCTTAAATATGTTCAATCAAAATTAGAGTACATATTAATTTTTAAGTCAATCTTGATTAATGCACAAGCCATTCTTTGAGGTTTAGATTATATATATATAACATTGAACCTTTTTCAACCTATTTTACTATGATATTTGGTAAATTTGAAAATGTGTAAGGGTAGTGACAAATTTTGAGATGTAGCAGGTCCTTATTTTTTATGATCTAAATAAAATGTTCCTAGAATAATTGCTCTTTGTATTTAAAAAAATAGATGTAAAATTTAAAATTACACAAATGAATGTCTTTAAATACTAAGAAATATGAATAATTCATCCAAACATGTAAGTTAGATCAATTCCTAAGAGCTAATAAGAAAAGACAATTTTAATTTTTTGATTTTGAATTAATTTTATGGTCAATCTTGAGCCACATAAGTTTTGTACTACATACAAATTTATATTCAAGTAAATATTTAAGTGAGAGATGATGCTATAAGTGGAGTTAAATAAATGAAATCAAAGATTCTTGAACTTAAGAATTCCATGGAACATTTATACAATTGGAAATTGATTCAATAAGGAAAAAGATAAAATGAATTTAAATTCAAGAGGTTTTGTATTGCATATATGAATTTACATGCAAGAAAAGAAAGTGAGAGATGATGCTATAAGTGGAGTTGAATAAATGAAACCAAATAATCTTGAACTTAAGAATTCCATGGAACAAATACAATTGGAAAAAAAATCAATAAGGAAACATAGGCTTTGAAATGAATTTAATTCAAGAGGTTTTGTATTGCATATGAATTTACATGCAAACAAAGAAAGTGAGAGATTCAATGCTATAAGTGGAGTTGAACAAATGAAATCAAATATTATTGAATTTAAGAATTCCATGGAACAAATACAATTGGAAAGAGATTCAATAAGGAAACTTAGGAAAAATGAATTTAAGTCAAGAGTTTTTGTATTGCATATGAATTTACATGCAAGAAAATAAAGTGAGAGATGATGCTATAAGTGGAGTTGAATGAATGAAACCAAATATTCTTGAACATAAGAATTCTATGGAACAAGTACAATTTGAAATAGATTCAATAAGGAAAAGGAAAAATAAATTTAAAGTCAAGAGGTTTTGTATTGCATGTATAAATTTACATGCAAGAAAATAAAGTGAGAGATGATGCTATAAGTGGAGTTGAACAAATAAAATCAAAGATTCTTGAACTTAAGAATTCCATGGAACAAATATAATTGGAAAAATATTCAATAAGGAAAAGGAAAAATGAATTTAACTTGTCAAGAGGTTTTGTGTTGCATATGAATTTGCATACAAGGAAAGAAAGTGAGAGATGATGAGCTATAAGTGGAGTTGAACAAATGAAACCAAAGATTCTTGAACTTAAGAATTCCATGGAATAAATAAAACTGGAAATAGATTCAATAAAGAAAAAGAAAAATTGTTTTTAACTTGTCAAGAGGTTTTGTACATTACATATTAATTTACATGCAAGCAAAGAAAGTGAGAGATGATGCTATAAGTGGAGTTGAACAAATGAAGCCAAAGATTTTTTAACTTAAGAATTCCACATGGAACAAATACAATTAGAAATAGATTCAACAAGGAAAAGATAAAATGAATTTAAAGTCAAGAGGTTTTGTATTGCATATGAATTTACATGTGCAAGAAAATTAAGTGAGCTAGATGATACTATAAGTGGAGTTGAACAAATGAAACCAAATATTCTTGAACTTAAGAATTCCACATGGAACAAATACACTTAGAAATAGATTCAATAAGGAATAGGAAAAAATAAATTTAAATTCAAGAGCTTTTGTATTGCATATGAATTTGCATGCACACAAGCAAAGAAAGTGAGCTAGATGATGCTATAAGTGGAGTTGAAAAAATGAAATCAAAGATTATTTTAAACTTAATAATTCCACATGGAACAAATACAATTAGAAATAGATTCAATAAGGAATAGGAGAAATAAATTTAAAGTCAAGAGGTTTTGTATTGCATATACAAATTTATATGTGCAAGCAAAGAAAGTGAGAGATGATGCTATAAGTGGAGTTGAACAAATGAAATCAAAGAATCTTGAACTTAAGAATTCCACATGGAAAATTTATACAATTGAAAATAGATGACCACGCCTTTGAAAAAAAAACTAGATCATGTCACATGGAATCAATATAAATATCTAGATAAAAAAATTGAATATATATCCTGTCCCCATATATATATATATACATATGTCCAGTCATGTATCTAAAAATATATGTCATGTACATACTTAAATAACTTCACGCTTTTGGTACATGTAATTTAGATCCTCTCTATCTTTATTTATCTCTAAAATATTTTCATGATCTTCAATAGACAACCTCCACTTTTTTTTTGGCAAGTCATCTTTTTGGTAAAGTTTCAAAATTTATTTTTATTGCTATAAATAAGTGACTATAATGTAGAACCTCTTATCGTGGCATATACTCAACAAATATAATACCATTTTTATCTATCTTTATTTGTTGATAATATGTTCCTTCAACAATGAATGATCTAATGGGATACTTTTGTCCATCACCATGTGTCATTGTTTCCATAAATTTGTATTTTGGTCACATACATCTTAGTAGATAGTAATCTACACCTTTTGCATTGTCAAGATCTACAATAACAACAAAAATATCTCTTGTACACACAATGTAGTACTAACAAAAACCAACAAAACACTGTCAGACCATAATTCACACAAAACTTCACTCAGACCTCTGAAACTTCCGATAGATGATCTAGAAACATTCAACAATTAACCCTTTAATCCACATCAACTAATATTTTATGTACAAAACAAAATTCCTTCATGACCTGCACAGTTCCACTAGGAACCTGGAACACTTTTTCTTATGATTTTCTCAATATCCTCAACATATATAGTAATAGATACACCAAATGCTAATAGTGTTGACATCAATGACAACCACATATCAACAACACATCTACAGCATCCAACAAACTCCCAAAAACCCCCCCAATTGACATACCAACCACAAGTAGGGAGAAAGGAAACTCAGATCAAGAACTTATTGAGTAATTGACCAAGCAGGGTCAACCTGAGACCTTCCCACATACCCCGAAAAGAGAACACATAGTTGTAGAGGAGTGTATTCATTTGCAAACTCTAGAGCCTCACCCAACTAAGTGAATTTTTGAAGAGGACCACATTCCCTTCAACATCATGGGTGACTGTGGAAATTCCACTAACAACTCTCCAACCCCACGCACATTCACTAATCCTATTGTTATTGATGCAAATGATGACATGACCATGAAAAATATCTCACCAGCCTTCTTTCCAACCTTTTGAGGTTTGTCTATTGAAGACCCTAACTAGTTTCTATTTGAGTTTAAAGTCTTGCATCAGACATATGACTACAAGAGTGACAACCAGAAACTAAAGCTTTTTCCCTCTACTCCAAAAGACTTAGCCATGTGCTAGTTTATGGGATTAGCCTTTCATTCGATAACCTCCTAGCATGAAATGGAGTCTGCCTTTTTGAAGAAATACCAAAGTTACTATAGGATCAGTCATAGAAAAAGAAGAATTGTTCAAAACAAGGAAAAATGAGGATGAAAGTCTAGAAGATTACCTAGATAGGTTTATCTTCTTATCTAAATGATGTGGTGGAGAATTCATAAGTCTTGATATTTTGAAGACCCTATTCCTTAAGGGCCTCAATGACGAAGCTTGAAGGAGCTTGGATTTAATGGGAAAAGGAGACATGTCTCAACTGGGGCTCGATGATATTATTGAATTATGTCAGAATTTCTCTCATACTTGAGGAGGTATCTAAAATTATACTTTCTTTAAAGGTTCCAATGAAATAGGTCAACTACATGAGGAGATATCCAACCTCAAGACTGATATTCTTGTTTAGCTAAACACCGCATTAGATGGCATACAGGCTAAAACGTGAAATCCTGATACTTTGTCCATTTACTACCCTAGGTGCCGAAACAAACATTTTATAAGAGAATGTCCTTTGGAAAAGGTTGAAAAATTTCATATTTGTCAAGTTTGTGACAAGAGTCACCCCACTGATCAGTGTGAGCTTCTGAACACCATCAAGAATTCTAAGAAAATAACACCTATGGTTGAGGAAGGGATCAATGTTGTAAATCAAAGAAATAGAGGGAATTTTTCCTATGGCCAAAATTCAAACCCTAACTAGAGACCTCAACCCAACTGGAATAATAATCAATGGGTAGCACCCTGGCTTCAGGCACCACCTCCAATACCACCTAATTGGGAAACTTATCCTTGGGGACCACCTAAATGGGAAAATCAATCTTGGGGTAATCCTAAGTGGCCTAACTAGCCTCAACAATAGTGGTATCATCATAATCTTGTTCCTTAATGGAATCAATCTCAACATCAGTTCTATATTGGTCCCAGAAGGATGCCCACTCAATAGAAAAATCTCATACCACCTCCCTAGAATGCTCAACAAAATGAACAAGCTAACCAACCACAACTTCCAACGCAACCTATTCTAAACCCAAAGAACAATTGTCTGAATACTCTAGTGTATTCCATAGAACAAGACAATGTCACTGGACTTAATGCAATACATTGTGGAAACTTCCAATTGAGGTATGGGAAAACACTTTTGTAGTCGACTATTGAAGAAATTCTAGATGAACCTATTAAGAAATCTATTGAGTCCAGTGAAATTGTGACCGATGATACATGAAGTACTTCTATAAATAAAAAGCTTAGGACTTGAACAAGAATATTGGAAACTGAAAATCAGCTTGGTGATGAGGAAATAAGTGAAATAGAAAAGCAAGTTGATCAATCCCCCAAGGCTGAAGAGAAGAGAACGCCATCTCCAATGGAACAAGGAGAGGGAAAAGTACAGTTGCCACATTCTGTGGATATTGAAGATGAATTTGTGAGGGGATTCTTCCATTTTCTTGACAGAGTTGAGAATGTACCTAGTACCAAGGAAAATGTACCTCATGCTGACATAGAAATCCCTAATATACCTTTTTTCCATTAACACAGGAGATGCAGAATCTAGTTAGAAAGGGGAAGAATTGGAAAAATTGGAAGCATAAATTGCTAAATTAAAATTTTGGTTACAGAGAAATGAAGAACAGATCACCCAACAGCAAGAAGAAATTGAGGCACATGCTACAATTATAAGTAAAAGGGATCAAGAGATTGAAGATTTGACAATGCAAATGGAGCAAAAAGATAAGCTCATTGAGCAGCTACAATATCAAATATGATAATGGAATTAGGGAAGCAAGCAACATATGGTTGATTTGGCTAAGAAAGACAAGAACATCCAAGGTTTGAAAAATAATTTTATTCAAATTTTTAATGCTTTTGAAGAAGAAAGGAACAAGCAGAGAATTGAACTTAATGCTTCTATGAGTAGAATTGTGGAGTTTGAATAGGACTTACAGGAAAGTGACACCAAGCCAATAATAGAATCTAAGGGAACACAAACTAAACCAACTATTTTAGAATGGTTCTAGGTACGTATCCCTCCATTATTGATGAAATGGATGGAGAGATGCTACTTCCTAAGCGATGTAGAATTTGAAAATAATAGGTTGAAAAAGGAGATAGTGTTCTTAAAAGAATCATTTCACAAAGCATATAGAGCTAAATAGGATGCTTGTCAAATTGGTGAGTTATTGTTGGCTTGTAGAAGACCATCTAAGTTGTATTCTATGTTCCTCAATGAACAACTACGAAGATGGAAGTTACTTATAATTTGTAATAACCAGCCACATGATCCTGATGATAAAGAATTTTTTAAGATATTTGTTTAGTCAACTCCTGATCAACAGGATTTATTATGTGAATTCTTTGTCCATAATTTTCTCTTGGAAGAATATACAGATTTTTTATGTTAATTTCTTTGTGGGTGAAGTTTAGTTGAGATCATTCCTGTCTACAATGCATAATCAGATTCACTGGTAGGATCAGTCAAGGGAGTATTCACATCCAGAGAGAACTATTGGATTACAAATGAGATACCCCATAGAAAGCCTTTCTATTTTAAGGCACAATTTTTGGGTGTTCAACTTAGAGAGAATGCAAAAAGCAGGTATAACAATAACCTTCAACTATGCCATAATCATTTTCAAGATCAAGGACCAAAGTTGATAGGAAAATCTCGACATGCATATGAAGAAAGGTATACTCCTCTTCCTATGTATCTCAAGAAAAGAGAGGTAATTTCACCTCTTAATATTAGATGGTCCTGTAGAAGGGCAGTAACCTTGACTGATATCCTTGAGCAATTAAAGGTTAATTGGATTGGCATGAGGTATAGGCCTCCTCTACTTCTTTCACCACCCCCTACAGTATATATCAACATAAATTAGAGTGATGATAGTTTTGAAAAATGGGTACAAAGGGGTACTCTTCATCAAGGATTTCTAAGGGAACTTGAGGATCTAGATACAGAGGCAAATGATTTCTATGATCTCAATGCTATATATGAGGAGTTCAACAAGAATTGGGGAAATGAAGGGCATGGAGCACAGCAAAGAGTAGGAGGTCCTACTTGGGAATTAGGAAGGGGAGGAAATATCTGGGTGGTTTTTTCTTGTTTCAGGTAGTTTTCTCACCAATCACATATTTCTTTCCTTTATAAGGAAATATTGTATATTATGTAAATTATCTCATCTCAATATTTTCATCTTTGTTGAAATAGCCTTGTGTTGCTTCTCTCATTTGTGAAGAATTATTTGTAGGTTGTGATCCAGGGCTCAATGGTTGACACTAATAGGGATGAGGCCAATTAGAGATGTAAAAATTAATAGATAAATTTGAATAGACTTTAAAACTAGAAAAACATAAAGAATGACTAGTTGACATATAATAAAAAACATTCTTTATGTGTTTATGAAATAAAATTATAGGAAATTAATAAAATACATGATGGTTGTTGAATATCATTAGAGATCTCCTACAATATCTAACCATAAATTTCAAAATTTGCATGGTCATAGTATTGAGAATTGATACTTGAGCATCCTAAGACTAGAAATACCTTCATTCTTGTTTCATTTGATTTGTGTTATCCAATTGATGTGTAATTAATCTGTATTCATTGATTGGTGTTGGTAGCGCCCTTATTTGTACCATGGTTGATATTTTATGTATGTTTATGCATTATTTAGTGTTGGTGGAGCCCTAATTTTTACCTTATTTAATGTATTTTAATTAGTCTTTATTGTTGGGAGAGAGTGGGATAGGCTGGGGGAAAGGGTGGAAGAGAGTGGGAGATAGTGGGAGATGGTGTGAGAGAGAGTGGGGGAGAGAGGGAGGAAGAGAGTGGGAGAGGGAGTGAGAGAGTAAGAGGGAGTGAGAGAGAGTGTGATAGGGTAGGAGAGAGTGGGAAAGAGTGGGAGAGAGAGGTAGGGAGGGAGGAAGAGATTGGGAGAGAGTGGGAGAGGGTGGGAGAGAGTGGGAG